>CM031236.1:123529337-123664337 GCA_018340775.1 Taxus wallichiana var. yunnanensis
AAATATATGTTGTTTTGTAGTTGGGAGAAATTTAATTGTCTGTTGTTACTTGGATTTGTAGAGAGATGGATAACACCACAAAAGGATGTGATCTTATCCTCACTATTTTAGGTTGTGCCTTTCAACCAAGGTAAGAGAACCTATTTTGTAACCTCTGTTATTTGAAAGGAGATACAAGTACCTTTATTTTGCATAAATTTTATAGAGAAGACCTTGGGGAAAATATGATCAACACACCACATCTAACTCTCATGAGTTGTCACTTCTAGATCATGGAGATATCTTCACAACAAGGCAAAGGTTACTAAAGACATCTGAGACCCTGATATGTTTTGCATACTTTAGTAAAAGGATTTTAGTCCGGGTGGGTATACGAGCAAAAAAAGGGTAGTATGGGTATGATTAGTTGTTTGTAAAATGAATTTTGGTGGGAGGGGAGACATGATGGATTTGACTAACCATATCCCCGAGATCTCATGCAAAGTGGAAAGATTCAATCAGAAAAACACTACAAAAAGTTAAATTATTTCCTCAACTAGAATGTGTGCTTCAATGGAGGCCCATATCAACACTCTTTCACATAACCTATGGGATTATGTCATGAAGGCTCAATTAAAGGACCCAATAAAGTATCAAGATTTAAACCAAGTCATGCTTGAGGTACACCCAGAGGCTTACAGAGAATCTCTATCAACAAAATGAAAGAAAAGTGATTTTAAACTGTTTATCCCACTCCTAGATGAAGGCTCTTCTGAGAGATGAAATTACAGATGCCAATAAACTATCACAAGGACTAATACTTATGTGATTGGACCCCATTTTGGTATAAGATTGTAATAGAAATAAGAAAAAACTACTCGTATGCATTCAAAGATGAAATAGATACACTTTACTCAAGATTAACACATATTAACTAATAGTTTGTTAAAATGTATGAGAAAGGGAAAGTTTTCAAAACAATCTCAAAGCTTGTCAATGGTCAGTGCACTTGGAACCACCTTGACATGATAAATTTGACACAAAGATAGATACACAAGCTTCTCTAGAATGCTTCTCAAAATGCATGGGCTCACAAGATTGTTCTCTTTGGAGAGAATCAGTCTTTATCTTTCCAAAAACTCCCAACCATTTGCATGATGAATTTTTGCCATTTATAGTAATTCCAACATATCCCCTTCCTCCAAAAAGACAAAAATTAAATGCACCAAGTGTTTTCTCGTGATTCTTTCATGATTCATAGGATCGATCTCGCAAAAAGTCTCTAAGTGCTTGAGGAAAATCTCTTCGGTTTCTTCCCACATTCAACTCCTTTCTCAGGAAAAACATGCCTCCATCCATTCGTAAACCACTTCTACCCCATATCAATAAAATCTTGCCCCTTGCATTCTCAGGAGAAGAAAAATGGAAAACTAGATTAGGCCCGAGAGTCAAACTACTTTAATGGCAAAAGACACCTCGAGATCTCCTCCACCAAACTCTAGATATAAAAATTAATTCACTCCTTTGTTTTGCGTGTAGAAAATAATAATAAATCATGAATAATCACACTTCCAGGAGCTTTACAAAGAAAATGGGGGGAAAAATCAGATTTAGACGATTAGCAACCGTTGGTCTTTGATTTTGAATGTGGGTCATCCACGTGGAAGATGCAAAAATAGGCTAGGGAGGTTCCTTTTACCTTTTCTAACCCTTTTGAAAAAATGGAAAAATTTCCCATTTTTTCCCACAACTCTGCTTCTAAAGATGGGCATGACACATGTCCTGAGGATGGCCCCACAAGAAATGCGGAGAAATTCTTCCATTTGACTTTCTTTTGGAAAAAGGAAAATTTTCCAAGGTTTCCTAGAGCTCCACCCCTGAGAAATACCTTTAACATGTGTCCCAATGTGGGTCCCTATGGAACTCCCCTTCCCTTTTATTTTTAACTCTTTTTTTTTTCTCAAAAGGAATTTTTTCCAATTTTCCTCCGTGGGTCCGCACCTCCGCCGTTGACCAGGACAAAACATTGACTATTTACCATCGGGCTGGTGGGCCACTTTTGCTATTTTAACCTTTATGAAGCAAAGAGGTGAAAATTTTGAATTTCCTCTGATGGTCCGCTTCCCCACCCCTTATGACTTTTCAAATTGCCACGTGTCACCACGGTGCTCCTTGAGATGGTCCCAAAATTTTGATACCTTGAATGAGCGCGGGCTCGCCACATGTCCTGCTCCGGAAAAGTTTGTTTGAAGGCTTGAAGTTCAATGGAAGGTGCCACTTGTCAAGCTTCGAGGTAGTCTCCTTTTGGTTGTTGAAAATTCTAAGTAAAATGTAAAGTGAGCAGAGGCCTCCACATGTCAACCTGGCGCTTCTTTAGAATGAAACTCAAGGGCCAATCCCTGAACATGCGTGGTTCCTCCATGTGTCTCCATGGTGTAACTTCAAGATGGTGCCCAAAGCAAAGACCCTGAATGAGTGCGATCTCACCACGTGTCCTATTCCGCCAAACTGCTCCAACTGCATAAAAATGTCTAAGTTTAGGCCAAGCAAAGTGAAACCTCCACATGTCCTACTAGCGCTTCTCCAAGAAAATCCCAAAAGTAGATATTCAAATGAGCGTCATTCTTCCGCATGTCCTAGACTTCCTGAAAACCTTTTGAATTTTTTCTAAGTATGGGAAACCCAGTGGAAACCTCCACATGTCTCTTCCTACTAACCCTCCATGTGTCCTCCCGGCACTACTTCAAAGCCAAACCAAAAAGTTGATTCTCAAACGAGCGTCATTCCTCCATGTGGACACATTTTAAAATTGAGGATTTTCATGGAATTTCTGAAGTATTAAGCTAATCCGCATCCAACCAAGAGGTTTCATATTTCCTTGTCGACTAAATGATGCAAATTTGACCAGAGAAATGCTCCTCAAACCTTAAAACACAGAGAAACATCCATTCGAGCCAGAAAATGAGGTCTTCTTCAAGGACGGAGAATTTAGACTATTATAAGGATCAAACATGATCCTTAGGGACCAATCAACTCATTTCTCTTTTAATATTTAGGGAAAAAATGGCAAGGGCAATAAATTATGACTGTGGAGAATGGAGGAAACGAGAAAACATGATTTCTTAAGGAACAGAGCACGGAGACCCAAAATATAGAGCCTTTTCAGAGGAACAAAGGAACCATGAGACAAATACATACCCACACATGATCCTTGACACAGGAGCAACTAAAAATGGCAATAAGACCTACCAAGCACCATACGGGGAAGGAGAAAATGATAGAGGCCATGAATAAATATTTTTCAAAGGCACAGATGGGGTGAGACCATTTTGAGCACCAATATTGGCTCGACTCATGGATGGGCACTCCCTACAAGTGCCACAAGAAAAATAGTAGACCAAGTGCCAAAATATCCATTTGGCAGCGGAGTCATCTTTGCAGGGAAGAGCAACAGAGCCATCTCCAAAAACAAACAAAGAAACTAGCAAAAATAGGTCACCGAGGACTAGAACAAACCAAAACATAAAACAAGAAACAAACAACTGACTATACACTATAAAAAATGTGTTTACCTTGATTTAGAGGAATCAATCCAAGAAATTCTTTAGATGCCTGCCATTAATAGGTAGCTCAAGCAATTCACCATCTAAATCCTTCAAGAAGAAGGTGTGTTCACCAATTTTGATGTTAATGGAGTAAGGGCCCATCCACAATGAATCAAACTTGTCATGCTTTCCCTTATCCTCACGTCTGTTATCCCATAATAGCACAAGATCTCCAATATTGAAGGCTCTAGGAGTGACCTTCTTATCAAACAGTTTCTTTAGCTTTTCTCTGAACCTTATATGCCTCTAGTGAGATGCCCTCCTCTCTTCATCAAGCTCAACAATCTGGTTGATGCGGGCATCATGAGGACTCACTTCTTGATCTTCTAGTTGTTGAATGAACTGATATGAAGATAATTGCATATGTAGGGGCATAGGAAGGGAGTCCCATATACCAACTCAAATGGACTCTTTCCAGTGGCTCTTTTGATAGTGATCCTATTAGCCTAGACAATAAACTTCAGTTGTTCACCCCATTTTCTCTTGTTCAACTCCAAGGTTCTTCTGATAATATTTAGCAAATTCTTATTGTTGGACTCAACTTGTCCATTTCCTTGGGGATTATAATTAGAGGCATATGTCAAATTTATCCCATATCCTTTACACATTGCCACTAGAGGTCTAGCCTTGAAACTCATGGCATTATCAGCTATGATTTTGACTGGTACTCCAAACCTGCAAATAATATTGTTTAGCACAAAATCCATGACAACTTGGTGTGTAGCCTTCTTGGTGGGGATTGCTTCCACCCACTTGGTAAAGTAATCAGTGGCTACAAGAATCCACTTATGGCCAACACTTGAAGGGTCTGAAATCTCACCAATGAAGTCCATTCCCCATTGCTTAAATGGGGCTTCAATTGATATAGAATGCAAGGTAGGGAGCTTGAATCCTTCATCCTTCTAGAGAAATGCTGACAACTCTCACATCTTCTGACCAACATGGTTGCATCCTTGAAAAGAGTTGGCCACCAATAACCAGCCCTTAGGATCTTATGTGTTGTGACTCTTATAGCAAAATGCCCCCACAAACTCCTCCATGGAGATCAGAAATTATTTTGGGGGCTTCATCTTTAGTGATGCATCTTAAGAGGACTCCCTCTAGGTTCTTCCATGCCAACCCAAAATTAGTAATGACATATTTCTAGGAATCCAACTTAAGATCTTTTTTTGGTTCTTATTCAAATGCTCAGGGTAGTTTAAGTGTCTAAGATAGAACATCACATCCTTGTACCACTTAGAACTCATCAATCTTTCAAAAATAGCTACCCTTTCTTCCTCAATCTCATTTACCTCAATGGTCTGCAAGTTTCTCTCAGCCATGAGCTTATCTAGCACCAAACCTCTCAACAACTTTGTGGTTTGGATGTCTATATCATACTCTTACAATTTTTCATCCATCTACATCTTTTACTTGAGACTTCCATCTCAGACAGGATGTCTTTTACCATGGTATGGGGAACATAAGCAACAACTTTTGAACTTAAAATATAAGGCCTGAAAACCTTTGTTTAGTTGACCTAGGAAAATGCCTACTTTTCCATGATGGTGTCTTTCAGTTCTGCTCCTTGTAAAGACTTACTAAAAAGGCAATGGGCTTCTCAGCCCCTTCAACATCCTTTTGTAGCAGGATAGAAGCAATAGTGTTTTCTAAAGAAAAAGAAAACAACTGGAAATGTTTCTTCTAATCTGAGGATACTAAAATAGGGGCATGCTTAAATGCCTATTTGATTCCATTGAAAGTTTGGATGGCAACCTCTTCCCATTTGATGATCTGATCCTTATTTAACATGGAAGTGATTGGGATAGTCAACTCAACAAAGTTTGATATAAACCTTCTAATGAAGTTTATCTACCCAAATAAGGACTGAATTCTTTTTTTGGTTCTTGGAATTGGAACTTTGTTGATGGCCTCCACTCTTTCTGGATCAATCATCACTCCTTCCTATGACACAATGTGACCGAGAAATTTTTCCTTCTAGCACTCCAAAATGGAATTTCTTTGGATTGAGTGAGATGCCATATTCCCTACACCTGATTAAAATCTTCTCTAAGTGCATAAAATGGTCACTTCTCCTTCTTGATATCATTGTTACATCATTCTAGTAAACAACAATAAAGTCATTGATGTGACCAGAAAAATCAACATCCATTGCTCTCTAAAAAGTGGCTCCAGCATTAATTAGATCGAAGGAATCCTAAAATATACATACATTCCCCATGGAGTAGTGAAGGATGTCTTGATCCTTTTTGATTCTTTCACCATGACTTGATTATAACCAGAGAAGCCATCTAAAGTAGAAAGCAACTCAGAACTATTCACCAACTATAGCATGTGCTCCATGTTAGGTAAAGGATAGTTGTCCTTCATTGAGGCCTTGTTTAGATTCCTGAAGTCCACACACAACTTGATGTCACCATTATTCTTTCTTATTGGAACTAGGTTGAAAACCCAAGAAGAATACCTTATGGGCTGGATAATTCCTCTATCCCTTAGCTTCATTAGCTCCTCTTGCATTTTGAGATATAATAGATGATTAATTGGCCTCTCGCTTCTTCCTAAATCATTTTACATAGGGATCCAAGGGAATCTCATGTTGGAACGGGTCTTATCTATATGCTTTGAGCTCATAATAATTCCTAGCCATGCAATCTTGGTACTTCTTTAACAACTGGATGTATGGCTGCTTTTCATCTTTCTTTGAGATCACTACCTAACCAAATCTTCCTTGGTTTCTCCTTCGTGCCAAGGTCATGCTCCTCAACTTCCCTCAAGGCTGCTATATTCCTATTAATAATGCATTCAGCATTATCAAAATTCGATTCAAGAGTAATCAGCCCTCTAGGAATGGTATTGGTCTTCAGCTGGATGATGCCTTTGCCAAACAAGGTTTTGTTCCCCTTTGTTGCATAGACCATTGGCTCCCAATCAATGTTTTTATCAGAAAACCCTCCATCATTTTGTAGGAACCTTCTGACCTGAGCTTCATCATCAAAAACTTTCCAATGTTTTATATTGTCAAGGATAGAGGGTCTTGTCACTACCTCCACCTCATAATCACAATAAGGGATTGTTGCAGAACTGTCAAACCAAGACCCCAACACTACAATCTTGTCTTCCAATTCATTGAACCTCCTATCATGATGCATAATGTTGAAGGATTCAAACATCTCAATGAAGTCCCAAACTACATGCTTGTATTGTTTCATCCACTAATTTTTGTGGCATACGCTTTTCTATCTTGCTTGAAAACTAACTCTGTGTCTCCTTTGACAATGATGTCCCTGACACCATACTTCCAAGAAATTCTTAAACCTACAACAATGCCTCATACTTAGCAATGTTGTTAGTACACTCAAAGTTAAGCTTAAAGGAAAAAAACAAACCTTTCCTGGCTTGGAGAAATTAGGACAACACCGACACCATTTCCAAATTTGGAGCAAGCTCCATCAAATAATAGAGTCTAAGGAGAGCCTACTTGCTCAAGACACTTAGACTCCTCAATCTTGTGCTATTTTCCCTTAGCAAATCCCATAAAGTTGTCAGCATCAACATTTGTATATAATACTTCATAGGACACATTATTGGGATCCTCAATAAGGTCCAACATTTTATTCTCCCCATATAACCTAAAAGGCTACCCTAACTTGGGATGGTGGCATAAGACATGTCCATTTGGACACTACCACTAACACTTGCAGCCCACTTTTTGACAAAAGAACATACCCCACTTGGTCAAGGCAATCAACTATGAAAACATCAAGTTATAAATTTTTACTGGTAGGGACAAGTTACACCACCAAACCCTTCACACATCCCACTACTGACACCTCTCTAGAGTCCATGGTAGTGCACTTCCCATATGTTGTTGTTACTTTAATATTCAGCTCATTCATGACCTCCAAAGGCATGACATTGCATGATGCCCCTGAGTCAAACATATAATTGTGGAGTAGCCTATCCTTGATGATCAGAGTGGTGAAGAATGGATCCACATTCAACTGAGATTCTACCAAGGATGTCCCCAAATAAACCTCAGGTGGTTCAGCTAGCTCTTCTAATGCTGATGGTGTCTCAAAATCTTCAATGGCTAGAGGATTCTCCACAATGTTCACATTTCTCCCCAAGGCAGTCCTCTCTTCATTCAATCCCAAGTATTCAAATGCTCTCCTTTTGTGCTCAAGAATCCTAAGCAACTCAACAATTGGGATGGAGAATTTTATTTGACTCAACACTTGTGAAATATCATATGGGAAATTCCTCGGCAACGTAGAATTGAAAGAAAGGATAACACACTCATTGGCTGACATGGGATTCTTGATAACTTGAGCATAAGGAGGGGTATGATTTTTTCTTGGAACTACAAGGCTTTTGGAAGATGGATCTTTCCTAGGAGCCTCTTTAGGAATGTTAGAAAGTAAGGGAGATTTTGGCTTGGCCTAAGGCCCTACCCCTTTGACAACCTTACTTCTTGTGTTATATTCCTTCTCTTGAGCCACAACAACATTCATTAATAATTTCTGTCCTCCTTGGGATTCCTCCATCATACTTTTTTATCTTTAAAGCCCTTAAATATTCAAATTCATTATTAGGAAATTCCAAATATTTTACATTATCTACTTCTAAAGTATGAGAGGGAGGAGATTATGTACTCTATGAATGAAGTCCCAAAAAGTGGTAGTAGTGCTCGCACTTATCACCTCGGTTCAGTTGCCCTTTGTTGTGAGCTATTGGAGCATCCCATCATGAAAACATCATCATCACTCTTATCATCAAACTACATTTTATTCTTGCTAATCTTTTCACAAGGAGCATGGGGCATGAGACATTTTCACACCAATCAATGACTTTTGTCACCTCCACCATAGAAACTCTAGTAGTGAAAGGATCAGGTACCATTCTAATTTCTCTTCCTTGAGGCTACCTATTCCCAAATCTAATAGTCATTTTCCTCTATCATCAATTCTTTGATGATTTGTAAATCTGTCTTGGGCTCGTTGCTTATACTAGCCTTGTGAACTCTTCCCAACTCCTTTCTCAGCTTAGGCTAGCTTATAGGAGATCTCCTTGATAGCCCCTGCCAAATTTTTCACGACCTCTTCCAAATCAGCACCCTTTCTTTGCGAGGCTTTTCTGGTTAACTTGACTTAACACCTTCCCCTTAGGAGGTTTTCTAATTGCCTTGATGTTGTTCTCTATTTGTAGGGCCATAGCAAATGTTTTCCTTAAGTTGGTAGGGTTCTTGTCCCTCAAGTAGTAAGTAGCCTTTTTATCAAATGCATCAGTATATTTGATCAAACATGACTCATCACATGGCCTTATCCTAACAGAAATCTCCTCAAGGTCTTATTGAACCTTGTATTAAAGTCATGTATTGACTCATTGGGATTCTTCTTGATGTTTTCAAATTCTAATAGAAGAAACCTAGGGTCAGTCCTATCACCATATTGTAATCTGAATGCATTTCTCATCTCAGCCCAAGAGTCAATAGAGTTATCTGGAAATGCTTTGTACCAGTCCCTTGCATCCTCCTCTAGAGTGTGAACAAACAACTTGATGTATACATCTTCATGCTCAATCTCAAAATCTTCCATCATATTGAGGAAGAGCTTTAGATGCTGGTCACTAGTAATAGCATTGTTTCCTAGAACTTTGGAAGTTTGTTCCTCACATCTTGAGGCACTGCATTTGGATAACCAACCATCCCCACAAAATTTATAGGTCCAAAAGTGTTTACAACAAAAGGGGGTCTGGGTTGAGCCATATTGATTCAAGTAGGTGATCCTGGAGGGGTGAAAAACTGATGGGGGGTAGAAGGTTCTTAGAACATAGGAGTATAATTTTCAAAATGGAGACCCCCAAAGGCCTTGCTTCTTGGAAATCCCTATCTACTTTAGAAAAGACAGGTGCAGAATGTGAAGCAAATATTTCAAAATCAAATGAAGGCCCTTCTCCAACTAGAGAATTCAATTCCATAAAGAGGCTACCTATTGATTCACTTGAATGGAATTCTTCAATGATAGGCCGATCACTTTCATCAATGGAGAACCCCCTTCTTGCCTGCTAATCTCCCACAACTCTCTAGGCTATTCTTCCTTCTAATTTTGCTTTTCTAGCTCTAGAAACAATGTCCTAACAGGATCCCTAGCAAAGAAAGATCTTATTCCTTCCAACTTTACATATATTAGTACAAATCTTACTTGACAGAGGTTTAAGACACTTGTTTTTATCGGATCAAATCAATAGGGATTCGCTACTAAGGATTTCCACCTTAGTTGTGCAAATGCACTAAATATGATATGTCAAATGTCTTTCAATACAATAGAATGGAAATGCAAAAATTTGACCTTTCTTTACAAAACTTTATTAATAAATATGAGTGCGAACTTGTAAAAACTAAGAAGTTGCATACAACACTTGGAGCATACAAGAAGTGTTTTACCAGGGTTTGAATGTGAACTGTAATCTCAATGAACAAAGTAGCTCTCAATAATTTTCAAAATGTCCCCACAACGACACCATTAGTGTATTCAAAAAGTGGAAGTGCTGGGATCCACACCTTTGGCCTGGAATAAGATTCTTCAAAACCCTATCATAAAAGTGGGTCCGCATTCTCCCGAAGAGAGAAGCTTCACGTGGGAAAAGGACAATGAAGGTGCCACCGACGTGATGGTCCCAGATGGCTGCGTTAATAGGGCTTTGAGCAAAGCGAATCTTTCCCTTGTTGGTAAGTTTCTAGGCTCTAGACCTAATATTGATTTTATTAGAAAATGGGCTCTGAGAAAGTGGAAACCTAAGGGGGATCTGAGTATTACCATCATGCCACGGGGTTTTTTTCTGGCAAAATTTAATCAAAGAAGATGATTTGGAATCGGTGCTTCTGGGAGGACCATGGTGGCTAGGTAATATGGGCCTCTTTTTGAAAAAATGGTATCCTGGATTTGACCCTAACACTGAAAATATAAACACCATTCCAATCTGGTGTAGACTCCCTAGGCTACCATTGCATTTTTGGGATGATGAAATTTTGCTAAACATTGCTAAGTCCTTAGGTGCTCCAATCGGGCTAGATGGGCCCACGAGAAACAGATCCAGACTTGCTTTTTCTTGATTCTACATTTCTTTTGAAATGGAACAGGAGTTACCGGAGCACATCATCTTGAAATCTAGGTATGGAATGTGGATTCAAAAAATTGAATTTGAAACTTTTCATTTAAGGTGTAAGCATTGTCATCGCATAGGACACTTCACCAAAAATTGTCCCAAAAAGGAGATCCCTACAGTGGAGGACAAACACAAAATGAATGAACAACCTGTGGATGGCTTAGTTTTGAGAAAGGAACATAGGGTTCTTGACACTGATAGCTCGGAGAGAAGACAAAGCCCCTAGCCAGACTGAGCTAGACTACAATAGAAAGGGAAAAAAAGGGGGTTTTAGAACTCCAATAAGGAAACATTTGGTCTGGCATCCTAAAACCCCAGCGGCAGCTTTTCTTGCAGCACCTATCAAAGAGGACTTGGAAAATCCTATAAAGGTGACCATGGAGGTGGACGAACAAGAAGGATCTGTAAAGATAAATATCATCCCTAATGATCTATATCAGTCTTTGAACAATAAGGAAGATGAGATAGATAAACCTCTGTGCATCATTGAGGAAATATTGGACATGGATAGCATGGGTTTTAAAGAAACTTTACAGAAAAACACTCCTAGGGGCGATGGTAAATTATCTACAGATATACCTCCTTGCTTCAGCAATAGATCAGCGGTTTCACCTACTTGCTACAGCATCAGAACAACAGATCCACACTCAATTGATAGGAATCAGAAAGAGCGTGAAGAGGGAGAAGTAACGCCAGTCAAAGAAGATGAGGAACTAACTTCTAGATTCATAAAGGTCATTTCAAAAAAAAAAAATGAAAGGATTTGAAATGATCCCAAAATCACTCTTCAGTGATAAGAAAAAGAAAATGGACAACCGGGATACCTCAACATCTGTAACTACTAGATCTTCTGCAAGAAGACTAGTAGATTTTGGAGATAGTTCTAAAAGAGGAAGGCCCTCAAAAAAGGCTCTTAGATCCAAGAGAATAGAGAGAGACATTGCAGATGGCATTCAACATCAATTGAGCCATCAAGAAATCCCAACTCCCAATCCTTCCAAATGAAGATTATCTCTTGGAACATATGAGGTCTAAATGGAAACTCCAAGCAGAGAATCATTAAGGAGTTACGTGATTCTAGTAGTCCTAGTATTTTGATTTTGTAGGAAACTAAGATGAAAGCTAAGATCCTTGAAACTAATAAAAAGAGTTTTTGAGAAAACTCTAAAATGGCGGTGGTGGACTCTCAGGGAGCCTCTGGAGGTCTAGCTACTCTTTGGGATAAAAGGCACTATATTGGTATGGTTCTTAATGCTAGCACTAATCATCTTGCTATCAAATTTCATGCTATTGAGAACAATGGTGAATGGATCCTTTCTAACATCTATGCCCCTAATACGGTTAGTGGGAGATGAAAACTTTGGACTGATCTTAAGATCTTTAGAAACCAATATAGTACAACTAACTGGCTTATCATGGGTGATTTTAACTCTCCTCTAAACCCAGGTGAAAAATATGGAGGAATCTCCAGCTTTTCTACAGGTATGGAGGATTTTGCTGATTTTATTGCTGAGCTTAATCTCTTAGATGTGGATCTCCATGGGAATAAATACACTTGGAATAATAGAAGGTTGGGAAAAGATCTTATCTAGGTTAGATTGGATAGAGCCCTGATTTCTGCTAGCTGGATTCTCAGTCAAGACTTCCACCTCTCTTCCTTGCCCAGAATTGGATCGGACCACAATCCGATTGCTTTAAATCTTCTCAATTGGACTAAACCCATCAGAAGCTCATTCAAATTTGAAAATATGTGGATGGAGCATGACAACATCTATGACAAAATTAAAGAATGGTGGGTTTGGAATGGTGAAGGCACTGCTCAATTTAGATTGATTCAAAAGCTCAAAAATGTTAAAAAGCAAGTTAAAATCTGGAATAAAAGCATTTTTGGCAATGTGTTTGATAATAAAAAGAAGTTAAAACAAAATCTCTAGGATTTGGAAATCAAAATGAATACAATGGGGAGATCTATTGAAGACCAAACTAATGAAAAGAATATTCTTTCAGAGCTGCATACGATTTGCAACAGAGAAGAATCCTTATGGAGACTAAAATCTAGAGCTATCTGGCTTAAAGAAGGAGATAGGAATACGAAGTTTTTTCATATGACCACTTTGAAGCACAGAGCTTGTAATAGGATCATGGAAGTGGCTAAAAGTAACGGAAATATTATAAAAGATCCCAATAGCATCAAGGAAGAAGCTCTAAATTTCTATAAAAAACTTCTTAATGAGAGGAATATCATCAATGTTGAGGCTAATTCTTTTATGCTGGAGGCTATTCCCCAAGACAAAATTGAGGAGCAGAGATATAAAAATATCACCAAAGCTTTGTCACGCTTGAAGAGCTGCAAAAAGTTGTGTTTACTTTAGAAGGCGACAAGGCTCCAGGCCCGGATGGTTTCTCCATTAATTTTTTCCAGAAATTTTGGGAAATTTGTTTGGATGATCTTCTCAGAGCGGTGAATGAATTCTACAGAACTGGAAATCTTTTGAAAGAGCTGAATAACACCCACATTGTGCTGGCCCCCAAAAAATGGATGCTAAAGACTTCAAAGACTTTAGACCCATCAGCCTTGTGAATGCTATCTATAGAATTTTTACCAAAATTATTGCTACCAGGCTTCAACTCATTATGAATGATTTAATCTCAAGGCAGCAGAGTGGATTCATTAAAGGTAGGATTATCCAAGATGGAGTGATTATGGTTCATGAGACCATACATTCTATGGAGAATAATAAAAAAGCAAATATGGTGCTTAAGCTCGATATGAATAAAGCCTTTGACAAGGTTTCTTGGGTTTTTCTTGACAAAGTCTTAACTAAATTTGGTTTTCCGGACAAATTTAGAAAAATTATTAAGGCTTGTATCTCTACGGTTAGATTCTCAGTGGTGGTTAATGGTGAGCCAGTGGGTTTTTTCACTAGTAGTAGAGGACTAAGGCAAGGGGACCCCATCTCCCCCCTGCTCTTCATTCTTATGGTGATGAGTCTTAGTAGAACAATTGGTAAAGCAGTCAATGACGGTCTTTTGAAAGGCTCAAAGCCCACTTCCATCAGCCAAGCTGTCTCCCATCAGCAATTTGCGAATGATACAATCCTCCTTCTATTGGCTTCAGTCATTGAAGCTAGGGTTACCAAGGCTATTCTGCAGCTCTACGAATCTACTTCTGGGCAAGAGATCAATTATGATAAAAGCTCCATTTTCTTCTTCAACACTCCTGAAGAAAGACAACTTAAAATTGCTAAAATTTTGGGTTGTAAAATAAGTGCACTTCTAGCCACTTACTTAGGTCTACCTCTCGGCACTAAAAAAGTCTCTAACAAGGTGTGGGATGATTTATTAGAGAGATTTAAAAAAATGGCTAGATGGAAAGGAGCCATTTTATCTAGTGCTGGTAAGTGCCTGCTCATAAAAAGTACTCTTCAAAATCTACCCATTTACATCATGTCGCTTTACAAGATCCCTTCTTCCTTCAGAGAAAAGTTTGAGAGGATTCAAAAAAAATTCTTATGGCAGGGCATGGAGGAGAAGTTTAAATTTCACTTAGTTTCTTGGGATAAGGTTTGTACTCTGAAATCTATAGGAGGACTGGGTATAAAAGACATCAAGAAAATGAATGAGGCTCTCATTGCGAAAATGGGCTGGAGAATGCTTTCAGAGAAACAACCATGGATAGATTTAATTAAGGCTAAATACCTAAATCAACAAACTGTCTTTTCTTTTCTACAAGATGAGCACCTTCCCTATGGTTCCATTTTTTGGAACAATCTAGTAAAGAGCAGAAATTTCATTAAACAGGGCAGTAAATGGAAAGTGGGAGATGGCTGTGATATAAATTTCTGGGATGATAACTGGTTTAATGGTAGTCTTATGGATAGATTTGGGATGGTCAAAGATAGTCTTGTAAACAAGTATGGCACTAAAATCAAGGATTATATTGAGAGAAATGGCAACAAAAAGAAATGGAAAAAAATTTCTGTGGAGAGAGATGATCTGATCCAAAATATTTCCTCCCTTCAAGATCAGTTAGATCTTATCCCCTTAAGTCAGCTGGATATTAAGGATGAATTGGTCTGGAATAATTCTATTGATGGGGACTACTCTGTCAAAATTGGGTATAATACTTTCTTCGACAATAGTCAAACTGAGTTCAAATGGAGTAGGATTTGGATGGCTGAGTTAACTCCTAAAATAAATTTCTTCCTTTGGCTAGCTCTCAGAGGTAGGATTCTTACCACTGACAACCTGATGAGAAAAGGTTTCATAATGCCTAATAGATGTCATCTATGTAAAAAAGACTCTGAGGATATCAGTCATTTGTTTATCCATTGTGATTATGCTACCAGAATATGGAGTTTTTCCCTCTCTAAATTTGAAGCTTTCTGGGTGGTTCCAAAGGATTTCAATCAGCTATGGACTCAATGGAGCCCACCCTATAAACATTGTGTTGTTAGAAGGCTCTGGAAGCTGGTTATTCCTCATATTATTTGGAGGATATGGAAAGATAGAAATGATATTATCTTTAGAAATAAAAATCAGAATTATAAGCTCAGTATTGGTAAAATTTCTAATGATATTAAAGAGAATATTGCTAGATTTAAACCCCCCAAGAACAAGAGTTATCCAGAAAATGAAGAACATGTCTTATCCCACTGGCAGATAGGAGCTGACAATAGCCATAGTAATTCTGGTAATAGTATTGATAGATCTTTGATTCAATGGCATCCTCCTGATTTTAACTGGTATAAGTTGAACTTTGATGGGGCCTCTAAGGGTAACCCTGGGATTGCTGTGGGGGGAGGAGTGATCCGGGATCATAAAGGTAGTTTGATTGCTGCGTATGCTAGAAAAATGGGAATTCAAACCAATCATTTTGCCGAAGCATTATCTACTTTATGGGGCCTTAGAATTTCTCAGACTCATAATATCCAAAACCTCATTCTTGAAGGGGACTCACTTAATATCATTAATCATCTTAATCAGTGCTCACCTCCAAGTTGGAACATCAAGGATTTCATCTTGGAATCCATAAGTATTTTCCAAACCTTCAATAACATTCGGATCATGCATACTTACCAGGAGGGTATCAAGGTGGCAGATGCATTGGCTAATTATGGCATAAATGTTAATCACATTGTTTGGGATAATAAAGATAACATTCCTGAATAGCTTCAAAGCAGCATTCAAGTGGATATTTATGAACATGAAAATTCGAGATATGGGATATGAGCATTGGGAGTGGAATTGTAATAATAAAACTCCCACATGTGCTGACTTTAAAACAACACTCATGAAAATCTTGATGGATAATCAAGGTTGTATGAAGTATAATGGGAACTTCAAGTGGATTTATATGGAGATGAAATACGCACATACGGGCAATATAAATCTCTCAAATATTTTATACACAAAGTATTTCGGTGCATTTTGTGAAGGATTGGAAGGATTGCACTGTGATTATGGAGGGAAGAATATTTCCATCAATGAGGAGTTAATTACTCAAGCAACGGCCTTGGCATGGAGGGGTACCACTTTTTTAATAAAAGGGTTGACAGAGATGTTGAGGAGAGGAAATTTGTTCAAGGTAATGAGAAGCTGGTCTTTGTTATGGTGGGCCTGCAAGTTAGTTCGATCCCTTCACATTTTGACGAGGTAACCCGTATGATGGTGCGTTTCATTTCATTGGAGGGGAGGTTTGTCACAATGTTCCCTCTAAGCATCTTGTGTTTGTCAATCACTTCCACAGGGGTCTCATTGTATGTTTCCCCACTATCTACTTAAGTCTCTTGAGCACTCCATTTTGGAGTTTCAAAAACATGCACGTGCGGTTCCATTGCACCAGGGTCTCATTTTCTTGTTACATAAGTTGTGTCTTCTTAGGTCTCCCGGCATCCCTTCCTCCCCTGGCTCTGGTCCTCCTCTACCCAAAGACAAAGAGCCACTACTCCCATCTCTCCACCTTTTTTCCCCACCACCACGTTGTCACCCCTCCGACGACCTTCTCGGCCTCCTTCTTCCATCCCCCACCTCTACTCCCACCCCTTCACTTCCACTTTGGCTGGACTTATTACCGTGTTATCTAGAAGACTGAATCTTGATACCCCTGTTGTGGGGAAGGTCCCTCAAGAGATTGAAATTTCCCATAACCTCCTACATATTAGTAGTGCTAGTTCTCAGGAAGCACACATTGAGAGCTCCACGAAAATGCCGGAAGCCTTAGAAGCCGACATGAAGCCGCCAAGGAAGAGGTTAAAAACTTGGCAAAGCAAAAAGGTAAGAGGAAGAAGGAGGGGGAGGTGGTTATTGATAATAATCAGGTTGAAGACATATACAAGAAGTTGAACTCCTTATACACCCGTTTAGGGAAGGCCAAGACTCGCCATGATTATAATATGGCCATTTTTAATGCAATTGAAGAGTTTATTGAGCAAAGATGTCGCCAGCGTCTCTAATCCCAACGAGAGTTCCAACAACCCTTTGGGGCATAGAAAAGGAAAGCAAAAGGACCATTGAACAGCTGGATGCTACTGACTCTGCCCACATGATGACATTGGCTATGTTCACCTCTTGGCAGAATATCAAATCCAGCATCGACAAAGCCACCAAGAAGTAATTGTGGGTGCTTTTGTTGCACTTCTTTGTAATTATTGTTGTTTTTTTGTTGTTTTTTGGCTGCTTTCCTGTAGTGTTTGTACTGATTTTGTTTTGTTGGGGTAGCTGCTCTTGGGATACTTTAGGTTTCTTTGTCCCATTTAGATCTTGATCCTTTTTGTTCTGGTTCTCATTCCTATTCTGGCTTCTAGGCCTCTTTGGTTCTCAAGGGTATAGTCCCTTTCAAAAAACTATTTGCTATAAATTAAAAAAATGGCACCATTAGTGTTGTTAATGGGATAAATAGATGTGAACTAGAAGCAGATTAACAAATTTGTCTTAATATTGCATTCTCTATCCTTGATAATGATGCCATTAGTGTTTGTGTTGTTGACATATCAAATAGATATGGCTTCAAATATGTATGCATGTCGAATAAATTAAACTAAGTTCCCAACAACGTAAATCAGATCCCCGAAAAGTAAATCAGATCCTTGACAATGGTGCCATTAGTGTTGGTACCCAAATTTGTTCTCCTTTTCAAGCCAAGAAGCAACACTGATTCAACATGGAGCTTAGAGGCAGCCAGATCATAAATATATGTCATTTTGTAGTCGGGGAGAAATCTAGTTGTCCCTTTGTTACTTGGATTTGTGGAGAGATGGATAACACCTCAAAAGGATGTGATATTATCCTCACTATTTTAGGTTGTGCCTTTCAACCAAGGTAAGAGAACCTATTTTGTAACCTTTGTTATTTGAAAGGAGATACAGTACCTTTATTTTGCATAAATTTTGTAGAGAAGACCTTAGGGAAAATATGATCAACACACCACATCTGAATCTCACGAGTTTTCACTTCTAGATCATGGAGATATCTTCACAACAAGGAAAAGGTTACTAAAGACATTTGAGACCTTGATCTGTTCTACATACTTTAGTAAAAGGATTTTAGTCTTGGGTGGGTATATAAAGCAAAAAAAGGGGTAGTATGGGTAGGATTAGTTGTTTTTAAATGAATTTTTGTGGGAGGGGAGATAGGATGGATTTGACTCACTAGATCCTTGAGAGCTCATGCAAAATGGAAAGATTCAATCAACAAAATGCTATCAAAAATAAATTGTTTCCTCAACTAGAATATGTGCTTTAATGGAGGCCTCGATAAGACTCTTTCACACAACCTATGGGATTCTTTCATGAAGGCACGAGTAAGTGGACCCAATAAAGAACCAATATTTAAACCAAGTCATGCCTGAGGTACACCCAGAGGCTTACAAAGAATCTCTATCAACAAAATGAAAGAAAAGTGATTTTAAACTATTTATCCCACTCCCAAATGAAGGCTCTTCTGAGAGATGAAATTGCAAATGCCACTAAAATATTACAAGGATTGAGACCTGTGTGATTGGACCCTATTTTGGTACATGATTGTAATAGAAATAGGAAAAACTACTCGTATGCATTCAAAGATGAAATAAATACCCTTTACTTAAGATTAACACAAAATAACTCAAAGTTTGATCAAATTTATCAACAAGGGAAAGTTTCCAGAACAATCTCAAAGCTTGTCAATGGCTATACACTTATAACCACCTTGACACGATCAAATTTGGCACAAAGAGAGATACAAAATCTTCTCTAGATGACTTTTCAAAATGGATGGGCTCTCAAGCTTTTTTTGCTAAAGAGAATTAGTCCCGATCTTTCCAAAACTCCCAACTATTTCCATTATGAATTCATGCCATTTATAGTAATTCCAATGAGCCCATTCCTCCAAAAAGATAAAAACTTTAAATTCACAAGTGTTTGCCATGATTCTTTAATGATTCACAAAATCAGATCCACAAAAGTCTCTCGGGTGCTCGAGGGAAAATCTCTTTAGTTTCTTCCCGCATTCAAATCCTTTCTCAAGAAAACCACACCTCCATCCATTTTCTAACCACTTCCACCCCATATCAATCAAATCTGGCCCCTTGTGTTCTCAGGAGAAGAAAAACAGAAAACCAAATCAGGCCCGAGAGTCAAACTACTTTAATGGCAAAAGACGCCTCCAGATCTTCTCCACCAAACTCTAGATATCAAATTTAACTTGCTCCTCTGTTTGGCATGTAGAAAATAATAAGAAATCATGAATACTTGCACTTCTAGGAGCTTTGACGTAAAAAATGGGGGAAATCATATTTAGACACTCAAAGAACCGTTGATTTTATATTTTGAATGTGGGCCATCCATGTGGAAGATGCAAAAATAGACTTGAGAGCTTCCTTTGCCCTTTTCTGACCCTTTTGAAAAAATGGAAAAATTCCCCATTTTTCCCCACATGTCCACTTCTGAAGATGGGCCCAACACGTGTCTTGAGGTGGGCCCTAAAAGAAATGCGAAAAAATTATGCCATTTGACTTTCTTTTAGAAAAAGGAAAATTTTCCAAGTTTTCCCCATAGCTCCACCCTTGAGAAATACTTTTGACGCGTGTCCTAATGTGGGTCCCAACTGAACTATGCTTCCCCTTTTATTTTTAACTCTTTTTTCTCAAAAGGAAAATTTTCCATTTTCCTCCGCAAGTCCGCACCTTATTTCCCATCGGGCTCGTGGGTCATTTTTTCTATTTTAACCTTTATGACGCAAAGAGGTGAAAAGTTTGAATTGCCTCTAATGGTCTACTTCCCCACCCCTTATGACTTTTCAAATTTCCACGTGTCACCACGGCGCTCCTTGAGATGGTCCCAAAATTTTGATACCTTGAATGAGCACGGGCTCACCATGTGTCCTATTCTAGAAACATTTGTTTAAAGGCTTGAAGTTCAGCAGAAGGCACCACTTGTCAAGCTCCGAGGCAGTCTCCTTTTGGCCATTGAAAAGTCTAAGTAAAATGCAAAGTGAGTGGAGGCCTCCATGTGTCAGCCTGGCGCTTCTTTAGAATGAAACTCAAGGGCCAATCCTCGAATATGTGGTTCCTCCACGTGTCTCCATGGCACAACTTCAAGATGGCACCCAAAGCAGAGACCCTAAATGAGCTTGAGCTCGCCATGTGTCTTGTTCCACCAAACTACTCCAATTACATAAAAAATTTCTAATTTCGGCCAAGCATTAGAAACCTCCACGTGTCCTCCCGGCGCTACTCCAAGGCAAAGGCCAAAAGAAGATCTTCAAATGAGCGTTGTTCGTCCATGTGTCCTGGACTTCTTGAAAACCTTTTGAAATTTGTCTAAGTATGGGAAACCTAGCGAAACCTCCACGTGTCTCTTTCCTGCCAACCCTCCACGTGTCCTCCTAGCTGCTACTTCAAAGCCAAACCAAAAAAATTGATTCTCAAACGAGCGTCGTTCCTCCATGTGGACACATTTTAAATTTGAGGCTTTTCATCAAATTTCCTAAGTATTAAGCTAATCCACATCTAGCCAAGAGGTTCCACATTTCCATGTCAACTGAATGATGTAAATTTGACTGGGACAAATGCCTGTTAAACCATAAAACATAGAGAAACGTCCATTCAAGCCAAAAAATGAGGTTTTCTTCAAGGACAGAGAATTTAGACTGTTGCAAGGCTCAAACATGATCCTTAGGGACACATCAACTCATTTCTCTTTGAGTATTTAGGGAAAAAATGGCAGGGACAAAAAATTCTGACTATGGAGAATGGAGGAAATGGGAAAATGTGAGTTCTAAAGGAATAGAGCATGGGAGACCCAAAATACAGAACCTTTTCAAAGGAACAAAGGAACCATGAGACAAATAAAGACCCACACATAATCCTTGACCCAAGAGCAACTAAAAATGGAAATAAGACTGACCAAGCACCATACGGGGAAGGATAAAATGACAAAGGCCATGAATGAATAATTTTTCAAAGGCACAGATGTGGCGAGACAATTTTGAGAACCAATAGGTTCTAAGTGTCCAAATGGCGCTAGTTCAAGAGAAATATTGAAAGGAGGTTTTGAAACAAGTGCCAAACCACCACGTGTCCCTGGTCAAGAAATATGACCCCGCCGAGCAAAGGACTTAGCCAAAAACATAGAAATTTAGCAAGCCAACAGAGGAAGCCATGAGTCAACCCCAAGTCATTCCAAGAGAAAAATATAGAGGCCGCCCTCAAACAAGCGCCAGCCCTCCACATGTCCCATATAGAAAAGGGGGCCCATTTTTTTAAACTGGTCTTCCCACCCTTTTCTATGAATCTAATACAAACTTTGAAGGGGCATATCTTTCGACTCAGTCTCAAAATATTGTAAATCTAACACCGTTGGAAAGATCTTGGCCTTTTCTATGCCATGGAGATCTAAAACTTCAAGTTTGGGGAGGTTAGGTGGGAGAAAAATGGAGAAAAATATTCAGGGCCATCAATGTAGGATTATTTTTTCCCCAACAACCAGATCGGATTTGATCTGCTCAATCGTTTCCTCCTCCTTGAAGGCACCGAATAAGAATTTGATGCAGTCAAGAAAGATTTTGGGAGTAGATTTTATGGGAGGCATTAATAGTGGTGGTTGAGCTTAGAATTTTTTTCCCACTTCTCTCTCTTTCTCCCCTCTATGTTGAATCTATAAAAGTAGGGTTGAGACTCATTGTAAAGGGTTGGAAATTCTTTTTTTTTTACAAGCTCCCCTTTTCTTCTAGCAAAGGAATTTGTGGAGTTCAGACCTTCCATTTAAATTGCAATATGTTTCCTGCCTTCTAGCCATTTGTAATGCATTGTATCAATTTGCAGAGCAATAAAACACGTTTGTGATCAATTTTAGATCCTTTCTTGTCTCCTTTTCTCTCATCTAGTATTTTGTTATAAATCTAGTTATTTTTACTTGATTATTGTATGTATTTTGTTGCTTTGTGTCTATCAAAAAACTAATGTTCATAATTCTTTCAAAGGCATCACCTTGTAGGTTAGTTTTGATTTCTTGTATTCCTTTTATCCTTGTCTCCTTAGTAAAGCTTAGATTAGGTTTAGGAATAGGTCCTCTCCAAGTTTTCATACATGCACCCAAACAAGGGAATAGGAACCACCCTTCAACTGAGAGTTTTCCCATTTGTAAAGTCCCACACTTTGAGAAAACTCAATGTTATGAAAATCACACCAAATGAATCTGCCTTAGAAAAGTAGATCTGACTACTCATTTTAGGGAGATGTGATTTTGCATTAACATTTTTGGCATGCCCGGTGGGATAAGAAGTCTCCACTTATTATAGTAACATTAATGTGCACTTGCTGTGATTCTAGATTTCGAGAAGCTTTTAAGAATTACACATTTGGTGATTCCAAAAGGGTCAAAATCCATTGGCTTCAGCAGTCCAAGTTTCCCAAGTTCATGAGAAGGATACAAAAAAGGTCAAGAAAAAGAGACGAAGGAAATTTTGTACACCTACACTTGTCTCTAGACAGAAGGAGAAGAGGATGAAGAGCCCAAAGTTTCTATCTCCACCAAATAGAGCCTTATTAACACCTCCTCCCAAAGAAGCCATTCTTTCAACCAAGAAGGGTGCTCAAAGCCAATTAGGATGGCATAGCCAAATCCCTATGTTAATTTCATTAGCAAAGAGCTAACTCACTTTGAATGCACAAAATTTAGTCCTGGTGGTAGCATTGAAGAGCATCCCATATTTCAATGGGGAAAACTAGACTTCTCCTAGTGACCACATTCAAGATATTGCAAATGTCTATAAAATCCATGAGATCACTTAGATGGACATTGCACTTAAGTTCCTAGCCTCTTCACTCAAGCGTAAATCTTCACATGGTTCAGAGCCTTGAAGTAGGCTCTATTAAATCTTGGGACCATCTGTGCACAGCTCTTCACACTAGTTTGGATAAAAATGAGATAACTTATCCTTGTTGGAGAAACTGACAACAATCAAGAGAGCTCCGAATGAGTAGTTGATGGTGTAGACACCAAATTTGGGTCTTACGATGCCCTGTGCCCCGTATCTCATCTCGCAACCTAACCCTACCTCACCACCTAAACCTTACACACTTAATTATTTATTAATTACCTTATAATTAATAAATCCACATCTCCAACCCTGCCACCTCACCTCACCACCTCACCATGACCTATCCCTAACCCTAAACTAACCTAATTAAGACCTATGACTTGGTCCAGACTCACACCCATGACTCATCACCCCTCACCCACACCAAAACAAACCTAATAATGACTTGACCAAGCCCACAACTGACCCCTCGGGAGAAAAGGAGGGAAAGTTGGCTATTTTACTAAAAATAGCCAACTTTGACCTAACCAACATCGGTCCCCAAGGTAGTTCCCTCACTTATTGTTTAACAAAAATCTAGTGGTCTTGCATTCTTATTTACAGGTAGTCCTTCCCAGACAAAAAGGAGCTCTTCACAATCAATCTGATCTCTCTATGGTATGCGCACACCTTCCCAACACTCAACATGTATTCCTCCTAGCCCTAACCCTTATCTATTTCTCAAGAGAATGAAAAGATAGAAATAACTCTATCCTGGAACAAAATTCTGCGAAACATTTTGGCACACCTAGTGGGACCCTTCTCGGGTTTCTTTCTTTCTTGCTTGTTTTCATATAGGGAGCACACTTGCTATTTCTTTCTTCTAAATATTCACAAAATATTTTGTCATTTTGGTAAAATAACTTGTCTTTCTTTCACATCTTTGCATTAGTGAAAGTCATCTTCTTAACCTCTTCTCTTTCTTTGCTTCATCGAATATCATTTTTGATTTGGGTTTAAAACACGTGCATCACATTCTTGCTTATTGTTTTTAATTCTAGTGAACGTAGATTAAGTAACAAGTCATACACGTGGGGGTGATATCCATGGTATTGATGAGAAATTAATCTTACTCTCACTACACAACACATACCAAATCACATCATAATCTACACAACATCTCAAACATCCCCCCTTCCCGCGGTATTCCTCCGCCCGATTGAGGTAGCCTTACAAGCCAAAACAAACTTGACATCTCCATTAGGTCTTTTTTTAGGATTAACATCATCTTGTGTCTAAGGCATAAGCCCAAAGTGATTAAAACTAATCCTAGGGTTAGTCTCTTGATTTGCTTTTGTATCTTGCTTGTTTTTTTTTTTCTTTCAGTTTTGTTTCTCTGTTATACCTTATCTCAGTGATCACTTTAGACAGTTTGGTGGGTATACTAAGCCTTGTTATCCCCAAATCAGCAAATTCTTACATTCTATCTCGTGTTCATAGTGGCGACACCGGTCCTCTTCTACCGACATCGGTTACACCGACCACGCCCGGCTACCGTCGACCGACATTGGTTACTAGACCAATATTGGTTCACCCCCGACAACCAAAGAACCTACCAATTCCAACATTTTGTTGTTGTTTCTGCCTCCTGATTGACTAATTCCCTATCAGTATCCTCTTATCCATGGTTGTTATCACGTGGCAAACAAGCCACCATGGTTTCACAAGCTTGTTCCATGTCTTTGCCCGAGTCACCCCCTTTGTATCCTATGGGAGTCCTACATGGCCACCGAAGGTGCTTTTCCCAAGATCCTCGTGGAGATCCAGACTTTGCCAAATTTTTGGATATTAATCCTAGTGCCATACAAAGATTATTTGTCTCATACCCCCGATCGTACACCCAACGGTCACTCCTCATTGGTATGCCTATTAGTATAGCTTACCACTTAGCCCCTTCCCTACCTAATAACTCTGCCTCACCATCTTCATCCTTAGCCCCGTCTCCCAGCTCAGTGGCTTTGGTGGTTCATACTACACCAATTGGCCTTCCTTTGGTTAATCTAGGGCCCCACATATCACTACCATCCACTGCCCCTACCTCATCTCTCCTGTAGATTTCCTCTTTCATAACTCGCTCTCTACCATCTATCCACACGAGCTTTCCCTCTCAAGCTCCACCCACCTTTTCATTTCCTAAAATCATCCGGTGGCCTCAACATCTTATATAGGACACCCTTATTCAGCCCCCCAACACATTCATCATCGTTACCTTATCAACATTCAACCCCACCATTGTCTAGTAGTGGCTCTTGGCCCAATCCTCCTCCGTTTACGATGACAACACCATCATCTAACCTAACCAATGATTTAATCAAATAGATGATGGACAAGATGCAAAATCTTGAGGCTTCTATTTCAGGAAGCCATAACACCCTGACATAGGAGCAAGTTTGTCGAAGCCTATATATCCTTCTGTCCCCTTCATACATATCCTCCTCAATGGGAATTACCGAAATTTACTCGCTTTAGTAGTAAGGAGGACCCTCAACAACACTTGCGATCGTTTAGACATGTCTTCTATCTGATTGCTCATGACGATGTCTTACTACTCCATACCTTCCCCATGTCCTTATCAGGACCTGCCTTGGAGTGGTACAATGATTTAACCCAAAGACTCAATATTCTCCTTTAACCAGCTAGCCCAATATTTCTTGGATCACTTCTCCATAAATATTTCCAAGAAAGTATCCATTACCGACCTCTACTATGCCATCTCAAAATTTGAAGACGAGTCTATTGCAGATTTCGTTGGATGATGGCGGGCTGTCATCACTAATCCGGCACTATGATAATTCTTCACTGGGAACTCCTCGTGCTATGATTATTTACTAATGCATAGCCTTTAGTTTGGTGGATGTAATCTGGAAACAAAACAACAACCGAACACAAGAATACCATCGACTATGATAAGACAGAATGACGACAAATCTGAAATATCAAAATAAATTATAATATTAACATGAAACTGTTACAATCTCACCCATGAGATACTTCAACAAGACTATGGGAGAAACTTTACAATTACACCTCTTGATGGCTTCTTCAACACACCTTTAACTGATGGCTTCCTTTGCACACTTCTTACAATACTTCTCACTACTTCTTTCTATGCTAAATGAGGGGGGTAGCCTCTCTATTTATAGAAATTCCAGGCCATCCTATCTCTAAGATAGGATAAGAAATCTACTATGATGAATCATATTCCATACCTTAACTCTTATCTCGTACATGTAGGCTTATCTCGTTAAGATAAGATAAACCTTATCATTTACATGGGTTCCACATTTTTAAACTTTTTACAAATAAAATACACAAAATATTTATGACCTCACTCTTTGTCCTTATTACCAATATAATATTTCTAATTCCTAATCATGTAGACCCTACTTCTCTACTTACCCAAACTATGACATTTTAACATTACTGGACCACTTACTTACGACAAATATTTACTTTTTACCAAACATTCCTATTATAGATTTGACTATTACCATACTCCACATTATCAAGCGGCACTCAGTACTAACAGCGTCGTTATCTTCTATCGACGCTACTACTAATTATACTTAACAACATCATACATTAGTGAAATAGAAATTACGGAGGAAAATTTTAGTGTCGACATCTTCCCCTTCCTAGCTTCTACTCTTCCTCGAGTAGGCTATTCTGTGCTTGGAAAATCTTCAACTTGTCACGTGGTCGACCCATTTCGTAATGGGAGTGCCATCCAATTCCTCCAGTCAGTACGTACCATTTTCATGCATAGCTGCTATTTTGTAGGGCCCCATCCATTTTGGAAGAAATTTTCTCTGTCTTCTTTTTTTGTATCTGGAATCATATACTAGAACCAAGTCATTCACATGAAATGGAGACCACCGGATCTTTTGATCAAAGTATTCCTTCTGCTTCATTTTCTTCTTATGGCTTGTATCCTTTGCTATTTCTCTCATTTCCTCTAGCAAATGAAGATGTACCAACCTTTCTTTTACTGAATCACTTTCATCCATCCTTTCATTTTTCATAACTCTCACAGTGGGAATATCAAACTCAATAGGAAGAACTGGATCAATGCCATAGGCCAACTAAAATGGGGAGTATCCTGTTGCTGACTTTGATGTTGCCCTATATGCCCACAATGCTGCATGAATCCTTTTATCCCATTTATGTACTTAAGGTCGTATCTTTGCTAGAATTTGACACAAGACAAAATTTGTTCGCTCCACCTATCCATTTGTGCTTGGCTTGTATGTTCTTGCCTTCCCGTTCTTAATAGAAAACTTATTGACTAGGGCTTCTACCACCTCATTAATGAAGTGGCTTCCTTGATCTCACAGTTACAATTTCTAATGGACAACCAAATCTGGTGACAATGCTTCATATATGAACCTTGCCACTTCATCCATGGAAGCTATTTTCAATGGCCAAGCTTCAACCCACTTGGTTAAATAATCTGTGGCAACTACAATATACTTATTTTGACATGATGTAGTTGAAGTGGACCTACAATGTCTATTCCCCATTTTTCAAAGGGACCAAGGGAAGAATAGGACATAATGGAGCTGATGAAGTCTTACGGTTACCATGTGTTTGACAAATATCACATGTCTTACAATAATTATAACAATATTTAAAAAGAGTGGGCCAGTGATAACCTGCATCCAAGATCCTTCTTGCTGTAAGTTGTCCAGAGAAGTGCCCTCCACATGTACCATTGTGGAATTCTTCTAGCAGCTCCTTTCCTTGATCACGTCCAACTGCCCTCTTGTACTGTCCATCAGGTCCTATTCGAAATAATGCTCCATGCAGAATAGAATATGGACGACTGGCTTGAGTAATCTTTCTCTTAGTCTTTGCATTGGCACCATCAGGAAACTTGAATTCATTCAGATAATTCCAAATATCTATGTATTCACTAGGGATTGTGTCAAGGGAGAACAATGCTGCATCGGGAAAATCATCATCATCACAAGATGATCCTAAACCATCATAGGCTCGAGAGAGTGCATCTGCATTGACATGCTTCTTTCCTGGCCTATCTATAATATCAAATTCAAATTCTTGTAGCAAAATTATCCATCTTGCTATCCTCCCTGATGGGTTAGGCTTATTGACAATATATTTCAGAGCCTGATGATCCGTTACAACTATAAATTTCTGCCCTAGCAAGTAATTTCTAAACTTCTTTACAGCAAAAATGATAGCCAGAGCCTCTTTTTCAATTACAGTATAGTTTACCTCAACACTGCTCATTTGTCTGCTCCCAAAGTAAATTGGATGTTCATTCCCATTTTCATCCTTTTGGCTCAAAGTACTACCTAGTGCTGCATCTGAGGCATCAATGTACACAATGAATGGCTTGCTCCAATCTGGATTCTTCAAAATAGGTGAAGACACCAGGGCTTCCTTCAGTTGTCCAAAAGCTTCATGCACCTTGTTTCCTGGTTCATAAGCAACATCTTTCTTCAAGAATCAAGGGTTAGTGGCTCAGTAATCTTTGAGAAATTCTTGATGAACCTTCTATAAGAACCCACATGGCCTAAAAATGATCTCAACTTACTTCTATTCATAGGAAATGGTAAATCTTTGATTTTTGAAACTTTATCGTGATCGCACCAATACCATCTCTGGATACAACATGCCCTAACAAAATGCCTTTAGAACATCCAAAGACACACTTTGTAGGGTTTAGTGAGGCTTGTGCTTCATCTAACCTTTGAAATGTTGTCTCCATCTTGGTGCAAGGCAGTGGTCCAACTTACTCCCATAGATGCAAAAATCATCCGTAAATACTCACCCAATGTAGGGTTCGAACACCCTATTCATCAAACGCTGGAATGTTGTTGAGCATTACACAACCCAAAAGGCATAACTCTATAAGCAAACGCTCCCATGGAGTGGTGAACGGGTCTTCACTGATCTTTCTCTGCTATACGAACTTGGTTGTAGCCGCTATATCCATCAGCAAAACTATAGCACTCCTGGCTAGCTACTTCATCCAAGATCTGATCTGAAAATGGAAGAGGGTAATGATCCTTCTTTGTTGCCTTATTGAGCTTCTTGTAATCAACACAAATGCGTAGCTTCCCATTCTTTTTTATTGAGATCACAATGAGAGAAACCCATTCTGAATTCTCCACAACAAATATGAATCCTGCATCAAGCAACTTATCTATTTCTTCTTTTACGCCTTGGAAAATTAGGATTCATTCTTTATGGCATTTGCTTTATGGCTTAGACCATCTACCACTCAATACAATGTTCTACCCAACTTACTTGACAGAGTTCCTTGTAACCAAAAGTGAATAGTTGTATGTACCTTCAAAAGAGCCGGAGGTAGGATTCATTCTCACTCTCCATCACAAAGATCACCAATCTTTATTTGTTGGAGACGATCATCAACTTCTTCTTCGATAATTTTATGGGGTCATGAGTTGGTGTGATCGGAAGGATATCCATGACCAAACATCCACCTCGCTTTCTTCATCTTCAAAGTCCACTTCATTGGTACTAGAGTAATCGAGGATGTCCAATCATCGGTTTCATCACTTGAATCCACAGTGTTTCGCCTTTATGATGTCGAGGATCACATTTATATTCACCCTCTCTACCACGTCCAAGTGTCATGAAACATTCATTCCAAAGTAGTTTCTTGCATGAACTCTTCTTAGCCATGGTCTTCCCAAGAGCATTGGGTACAAACAGCAAGTACCATTTTTCATCACCCGAAAGTCTACCACACATACCACACCCATAACAGATATTGCCACATTTGAAACTACACCTTCTGGTTTAGTTTTTCCTTTATTTAATGACCTTAACATAAGTGTTGAAGGGCGATCAATTTTTAAACCCAACATATTCATTACAGACTCGGTCATTACATTAATCGCAGACCTCCATTAACTAAGACATCATGAATTGAAATACCATTACATAATACCTCAGCTTGTGGAGCATAGGGATCTGCCTCTGCCTCCAAAACAGGGACCTCAACCTCCTTCCTTCTTCGAGCATTGAGTCCACCTTGCAACTCCCGCCTCTTCTTAGAAGACATAGCCAAGAGTTGACCATATGTAATATTTGCAGGCCTTTTGGACAGATCTTCCAAGATGGAGTATGGTCCTTGCCCCTGTGAAATCAGAAAATCCTGCACACCCAACTTTCTTCTCCTATGTTTCTTACTAGTTTATTCTTTCATCTTCTTAGGATCATTTCCATCTTGATTATCTTTTTCTTTCTTTCTTTTTGTTACAAACACATCTACTTCATTATTTCTACTCTTATCTACTACATCAAGAGAATTCACAGGTGCTTTTCCTTTATCATTATCTCTTGTACCAGATGTAGAAGCTCTATCTGGACAATTATACTTATAATGACCCTTTTTATAACAACCATAACAAACAACTTCAGAAATATTTCTTTTTGGACCTCTATCTCCTCCCTGAGAACTAAATTCCTTTCCTTGAAGAAGATTAATAGTTAACTAGCCCATCTTCCTAAGCAGATCTTCATACTCAGTAGATGTACTAGGAGAAATATTTGTGCTCACCGGGAGTGGTTGTGGATTCTGGACCAAAGGTGCTGGTGTAGGCTCTACTTTAACAACAATTTCTTTGGGCTCCTCTTCCATGCTTTCTTCTTGCCTTCTTGCAATCTCCTTTACTTGTTCAATGGTAGGCGGCGGTCATACTTCACTCGTTGTTCGATCTCTGCTTCATCCCAAGAATGAAGTGCTTACAGAGGAGATTATCAATGCCATTCATCAACCCATCCGCTAGTCCTTCCTTCCGATCTAGGCATCGAGCTTCCTCCTTAGCTCTAGAACACGAGCATGATAATCCCTTATCTTCTCCTTCTCTCCTCGGGATAGCTTTGTGATCTCGATCATGAGATCTGCATATTTCTCATTGTTCACCAAATTCTTCAAGAAAACTTTCAAATTAATAAATCCCATGAATTTTTCACATTATCACCTAGTGTTTCAAACCACCTAAGTGCGGAACCATCCAAAAAGGTAGGAAAAATTCAGTCCATTGTTCCTTCTTATAAGGCCATTACAAATACAAGATCACTTAAACTCTTGAATGAAAGAAGAAGCATCTTCATTAGATTGAGCTAAAAAAGCAGAATCTTTCCCATTTTCAAAAGTAACCACCGTGAAATACCAACCCACAAGTACAATTAACAAGACTTATGTGCACAAATAATTGGAATCACTATACTAGAAAGTGACTTTACACCTTTCTACAGTAAAATAGAAATGACCACGGTAAACTATGGTAAAACTTGACTTACTACGGTAAAACTCGACTTTCTACTCATGGTAAACACTATTCACAGTAAAAAGTGAAGTTACTGCGGTAAATACTATTCACGGTAAAAAGTGACTTTACTGCGGTAATTACTATTCCCAGCAAAAAGGACTTTACCAGGGTAACTACTATTCATGGCAAAAATGACTTTAACATGGTAACTACTATTCACGGTAAAAATGACTTTACCATGGTAACTACTATGCACAGTAAAAACAAGGTTACCCTCCAATTAATTTTTGCCTAAGTGGGAATATCTCTCCAGAAAATCCACCAACGAGGAATGGTCCCGGCAACGGAACCAAAATGTCATCACCAATCCGGCACTATGATAATTCTTCACCGGGAACTCCTCGTGCTATGATTATTTACTAATGCACAGCCTTTAGTTTGGTGGATGTAATCTGGAAACAAAACAACAACCGAACACAAGAATACCATCACTATGATAAGACAATGACGACAAATCTAAAATATCAAAATAAGTTATAATATATAACATGAAATCATAAATCTCACCCATGAGATACTTCACAAGACTATGGGAGAAACTTTACAATTACACCTCTTGATGGCTTCTTCAACACACCTTTAACTCGATGGCTTCCTTTGCACACTTCTTATAATACTTCTCACTACTTCTTTCTATGCTAAATGAGGGGGTAGCCTCTCTATTTATAGAACTTCCAGGCTTATCCATCCTATCTCTAAGATAGGATAAGAAATCTACTCGACGAATCATATTCCATACCTTAACTCTTATCTCGTACATGTAGGTTTATCTGTTAAGATAAGATAAACCTTATCATTTTACATGGGTTCCACATTTTTAGACTTTTTACAAATAAAATACACAAAATATTTATGACCTCACTCCTTGTCCTTATTACCAATATAATATTTCTAATTCCTAATCATGTAGACCCTACTTCTCTAATTACCCAAACTTTGACATTTTAACATTACCTGGACCACTTACGACAAATATTTACTTTTTACAACATTCCTATTGTACTTTGACTGTTACCGTACTCCACATTATTGGCGGCACCGTACTGACGGCGCCGTTATCTTCTATCAGATGCTACTACTAATTATACTTAACAACATCATACATTAATGAAATAGAAATTACGGAGGAAAATTTTAGTGTCGACAGTGGCCTCATCAACCAACTTACTTATGCCTTACCTAAGGCCGAGCTCATCAAACTCTTTACGTGGGCTGTGCTAAACACATTTCTCCCACCCTCCAAATTCAAACTTTCCACACCTTTGATGAGGCCTTTACTATGGCTTGAAACTAGAGATTCGAGCCTTAGAGAGGAGAAATTGAAGTTGCACGCAACAAAAACTCAAATTTCCGAACCCAAGACTCCACCAACAAACCCAACACCACCAACTCTCACACATCGGTTGCTTCAAATCAAAAGGATTCGTACACACGGTGATGGTCAAATCTCAAGCACCATCTAATACCCAGCCGAAACCCACCTATAAGTATAAAGTTGAGCCCATCGGTACACTCCCTTAGGAGAAACTTATGATGTGATCTTGGACAAATTTCTTAAAGCAGGAGCTCTCACCTTGCCTCCTGTTAAACCTCACTCTAGGTTTGATTCCGCCTACACTATACCTTCTTGGTATAAAGAAAATGACTTCTATAACTTCCATCGCGTGAAGGGACATAGCCACGAAAATTGCAAGATGTTGAAAAACATAGGGCAGGAAATGGTTGATGCAGGGGATATAACCCTCAATAATCCTAATGCCCCTACTAATAAAAATTTAAAAATCTTCAACAAACCATTTCCAAACCATTCATCTAACAGTAACACAAACCAAGAAACCTCAGCCGAGGAGAAGAGTGTGCATGAGATCCATGCGGTTTTCAACTCCCAACCAAGGGCTTCCATTGAGGAAATTCTAAATCAAGCCTCTTCACCAATGCAAGGGTCCTCGCCCCCTTCAAATTCATCAAGACAAGAGGACAACCCCGCTATTCCTTTACCCATAAAGGAATCAACTGCCCAGAGTTCTCTTCTCACATAAGAGCCTTCTTACACCACATCCCTACAAGACTATGAGCGGATGTTATCCAACCTATCTATTTCCCAAACATCTCCTTCCACCACTCTTGCTGCAAAAGAAGAAGGATCACCACTTTTTCTGTCGTCCTTAGAGGATAAACCCCTCGAGCCTACATCACCAAACTCCTTAACCATGACAGATCCTCTAGAACATGCCCTCCTCCCTATCAGTTCTTCATCACCTAAATCTTTCTAGCAACCGGTTGACCTCTTAATACCCATTGATACGGCCCTCATTTTCCCCCGTATCACTCCCACAATGGACTGGAATCAAATCCCACTTCTCTTCCATAGAAAAATTCCCATCCACACGTGATGATTTTCATCCCCCAGAAGATAGACGAGTCTTATGGGAATGTTTGAGTACACCATGCTCTACTCAAATGCAGATGACTAATCCAGACACCTCTACCATATGCCCGAAGTTTTTACAAAAGCTCAAAATGCCTATGTCCTCACCTTCACCCCCCTCATCTCTACCGAATACCTCATCCACCTCTATCAACCTAACCAAACCTTCCCCTACGCTTGGGACTTTACCAATACCCAGCCTGACGCACCCACCTAAACGGTTAGATTTATCCAAAAATAAAGCCGTCAATCCACCTAGGAGACAGACCCAATCTCCTCGAGTCCAATCTATGCCTCTACCACAACTAAAACCCTCACCCCCAATCACACCAGTACAACAGGCATGGTTTCAACCCTCGCCATCACACCTACCTTCTATATTGGGGCCTCACCCCTCCACCTTGCCTCAATACACCATGCCTCCCATGTCTTCTTTAACATGACCTGCACCTTTTGCACCCATACAGAAATCCACGGGTGTCTCAACACCGTTGCCCCAAGTATCTTGCCTACCTACCAACCCTAAGTAAACTCGATCATCAAGGACTTGTTTGTTGTCCACTCCTCTTTCCCGTGGTTGTTTCCTCGTCACCACGTCATCTATGGCCTCATCATCTAAGCAGCTAAACATGACTTCGCGCAAAAGAATGCCTAGTTAAACCCAACAATCAAAATCCCTTGCCTAAACCACCACCCGCATTAACCACTCGTGCTTCACCATTACCAAAATAATCAATAATCTCACTCACTCAATCAATAAAGGATCTGAATTTGACCCACTCAAAGGATCTTATGCCAAGATCCTTGATATGTTGGTAGGAGATGCGACCAATTCCCTACCCCCACTCAAACCCTATGATCCATCTAAACCTCGACCTATAGGTTATGATGAATCTAAAATTTGTGCCTACCACCACACACCAGGACACAATGTAGAAGGATGCAAAGCTTTGAAAGCCATCTTTCACCAGTTTCCTATCTCGGATAAAAATCTAAGAAAGACAACTTACGGAGGGAAAAGCCCTTAGCTTCGATCCCTTCTCCTATACCACCTGTCCCCACCTCACCAAAATCTATCATCATTGCAACCCCACCTCTTGAGAACAATGACTTATCCCTACCATCTTCCTCATCTCGTATTCACGAGATCAACATGATTAGCATTGCTACTTGAGGTCAGAAAAACAATGGAAAAGCTAAAGAGAGCACACCTACGGCCTCTCTTTCTCCTTCCGCCATCCCGATCGCACCACCACCTAAAGTGGTTATTCATGGACCTGCCTATCTAGTCTCTGATGGAGTTGCCCATCGCACCATGATCAAACAACTTCACCAATCTCCTATAAAAATGACACTCTATGATCTCATTCAAACATCTGAATCTCATCGACAAGCTCTAATTGAGATCCTCCAAGGGATAGAGGTCCTACCTAACGAAACCCTACCTATCACCTCCATCTTAACACCCAACCATGTCACTTCTCTCACCAAACAACCTACCTCCACAACCACCTCTGTCCCTGTACAGCAAGCTGCTACTGTAATTTTTTTTCGAAGAAGAAATTGTTGTCTTTGGTGCAGAAGATCCTGACCCCGCTCTTTTCATCTCGGCTTACATCCAGACATCCGGGTACGTCATGTTATGATCGACGGGGGCGCTAGCCTAAACATCGTCTCTTCCAAAGCCTTCCAATAGATGAATATCCCTCCTAGCTGCATGTGTGCCAACCCCACCATGTTGCATTCATTATCTCTGCTATTACTTCTACCCTAGGCACCATGATCCTTAACATTCATGTAGGGCCACGTACCTTGCCCGAACTCTTCTATGTCCTTGAGGGAGAGTTCCAATACAACATGTTGTTAGGCCGCCCTTGGATCTAGGCTATGGGATGCGTTCCCTCCACCTTACATAGATGCATAAAATTTGAGTATGAGGGGAAGTCATACACCGTCACAGCTGACGCTTCCCCCTTCAAAACCTGTAATATGTTATACCACCCTAATGATGTGCTTGTACTAGTCAAGGCACCCATTGATCCAACCCAACCATCTACTTCAACCATGCCTCAACCATCCACCTTAGCCACACCCACACCTTCGACCAATGAAACCACCAACGCAAATACCTCTTCCTTCCCTATGGACAACATCCCAACCTCGGATCCCTTGGTAGGTGTTTTTCAATGCCTTACATTGGGGGAGTACCACCTATACAATGTTAGCACCTTCCATACCCCACAAGAGTATGGATAGTTACATGCGCATCCTACCTACGATCGTCGTGGGGAAGGTGATCTCCTACGACCACCTAATTGCGGTGCGCACCAACCTAATGTCGCACGAGATCTTTGGCCTTTCTCACAATGGGGTTTAGACCTTATTGGTGAGATTCACTTTCCTTCTTCACACGTACCCTTGGATCATCATGGCATCCGAATATTAAATTAAATGGGTGGAGGTTTTTCCACTCATTTCAACCAAAAAAAAGAAAATCATTGAGTTCATCAATCATCACATTATCTGTTGTTTTGGTGTTCCTCATCACCTGATAACCGATAATGGAAAATCTTTCAAAAATAAGCTATTACGAGCCCTTTGTGACAACTTTGGTATCAAACTTAGCTTCTCGTCACCCTACTATCCACAAGAAAATGGTCAAGCCAAATCTTCTAACAAAACCTTAACCAAAATTCTCATGAAATTCATTAACGATTCTGGGAAAAACTGGCATGATCACATCCCCTTTGCCCTTTGGGCTTATCGTACCAGCATTCATACTTCCACTAATGCCACACCATTCTCTTTGGTGTATGGTACCGAGGCTATCTTGCCTCTCGAAATACAAATCCCTTCCCTCAGAATATCTCTCCAGGATATTCTCACCAATGATGACTTCCACCAAGAGCGGTTAGCCCAATTGGAGCTTCTTGACGAGCATTGTCTTACAGCTCTTGACCACCTTCAAATTTATCAAAAACACATCAAGTGTGCTTATGATAAGCGAATTCATGCACATACCTTTAAGATTGGTGATCTTGTCCTCAAAGAGAATCAACATGTAACCAAACTAGAAAAGAGCAAACGTGGAAAATTTGCTCCTAATTGGATTGGGCCTTACATTATCACTCACACTTATAGATCAGGTACTTATCATTTAGCTTCACTTAATGGTAAACCTAAGCCTAAACCCCTTAATGCCTTGCATCTTCGACCATTCTACTGTTGAATTTAGTGTTACATCACTTCTTATCTACCTTGCGCTCGTCCCTTGAGCTCATTTACCACCTCATACACCTTGTTTCATGCATCTCAAAGTAGAATCAAACTCACGTGGTTTGATCATCACCTCCTCTTAAAGATGCCTTCCCTTTTTAGTCTAGTCCATGACTTAAAAGTATCAAAATAACAAGTTCTCAATTATACAATTCTGGGATATTCTTGAGTCAAACTTCCTGCAAAACTAGATGCTTCATGCCAAATGGACATCTAGACCTCTAAGCTATAAACTAGACTACTCCCTCGAAGGACAGCTATGTGCAAATCCGCATCTGCTACTATAAGTAGACTGCTCCCTTGAAGGACAACTATACAAAGTCATCCTCTATCAGAAGCTTCTCACATTGATCAGCTTCATGTGAAGACCTCAAGAACAAAAAAATGCATATCCCATATAGACTTCCCGCATCGATCAGTCTATATCTAGAAAAATAAAATCAGTATTCAAAAGCACTTTTGAGTCATGGACTTTTCTATTTAGGTTTGGTTCTCTTTCATCAGAATAATCACCTTATAACAAGTTCTCTGCACCCTAGCTATACCATCCACCTCACCTCACCATTCTTCAAAACAACAAAACTCAAGGGACGTGATGTATATCCGATATATTGTGATTATATAACTCTTTTCACCTATCAACTTCTCGCCTATGCAAGGTACCTAGGGATTCAAGCTCATCCTACGATAATACGTGGTTTTTTTAGCTCTTTCCAACTATGGGACACTTTTGCCTCTTTTACCCGAATCTAGGATTATGTGTTGACCTTAATCAGGACACGGTTTCCTATGCTTGGGTAAGTTAACCCTTGCTTCACCTATACCCACACCAACACCACCAATACCTTACCAACACCAACAACATTACCCTACCAACATCAAACTTTTACCAACCAACAAATTTCCTAACTACAACCAAATTACCTGAATTCACCTCTCCCTGGTCCTAAGGGAGAACTACATCGGTCTAAGGCCCCTCCTTGCTTTGTGCAATGGGCTATATAGGCACTTAGGAGACATGGGGTCTCCCAAGGTTAGCTCGACCATCCCCTACCATAACCTATCATGTGTTGTGTTTTCCTTAAAAATATCAATATTTTTACGTATTTATATTGATAACACTCACCAATCGGCCCGACCCAATGCCACAACTCACCAATCGGCCCGACCAAGGCCGTAACAAACCAATCAGCCCGACCTAAGGCCGCAACTAACCAATCGGCTCGACCCAATCGGCCTGACCCAAGGCCGCAACCAACCAATCGGCCCGACCCAAGGCCACAACCAACCAATCGGCCCGACCCAAGGCCGTAACCAACCAACCGCCCGACCCAAGGCCACAACCACTCAATCGGCCCGACCCAAGGCCACAATGAACCAATCAACCCGACCCAAGGCCACAACCACCCAATCGGCCCGACCCACGGCCGCACCTAACCAATCGGCCTCGACCCAAGACCGCACCAATTAAGTAACTAGATCGAGGCCCAAAATTACGATTCTATCCACCCATCATGTAGCTATTTGATCAAATAAGCTCACATATTCATGTTTTAGCATGACTAGGATACTTGAATTGATCAGCCAACCAGCTTTGCCTAGACCAAGACTGTGATGTTTATCTCAACCAAACCAACCATTTGGTACTGCTGAACATGCCTAAACATTCCGGTACTTTACCCATTATATACCCCGGAGCTACTTCCTTCGCTTGCCTTGGATACCAAGATTATATCAACCTTGTTTGGATAAACTATCGACCTTTGCCTATGAATTGCTTGTTTTCTCTTCAAATCGTGTACCCTGGTCACACTACTACATTTCAACGTGCATCTGCTTCCTTGAACTTACCCCACCATCTTACCATCATCTCATCATCATTCACCCTTTATCAACCCTATCCCTGATTTCACATCGCCTCAATCTGTGATAGATTTGAGGGGGATTACCTATACCCTTAATTGGGGCAACCACTTCTTATTATTGTCAGTGTAACTTTACAAGACAAGCTACACGACAACAAGGGGCAAATGTAGACACCAAATTTGGGTCTTATGACACCCTGTACCCCGCATCTCATCTCGCAACCTAACCCTACCTCACCACCTAAACCTTACACACTTAATTATTTATTAATTACCTTATAATTAATAAATCCACATCTCCAACCTTGCCACCTCACCTCACCACCTCACCATGACCTAGCCCTAACCCTAAACTAACCTAATTAAGACCTATGACTTGGTCCAGACCCACACCCATGACTCATCACCCCTCACCCGCACCAAAAAAACCTAATAATGACTTGACCAAGCCCACAACTGACCCCTCGGGAGAAAAGGAGGGAAAGTGGGCTATTTTACTAAAAATACCCAAGTTTGACCTAACCGACATCGGTCCCTACACATCGGCATCAGTTAGGTAACCACCATCGGTTCCCTATAAATGACCTCCCCCAACCAAAACAAAAGGATCTGAATTCATTTTGCAAGAGAGAGACAAGTGAGAGAGAGAGAGAAGAGGTTGCAGAGAGGAGTATTGAGCCCAAGACTGTAACTGAGCAACTAGATCATGGTCACACTCATCCAAACATTGGGAGAGTCGGAGGATAGCTTCATCAGCTCACTTCCGATTTCCGGATCATCCCAACTGAGCCTTTCCTTCACCACTGCATTCCTTGGACCTGCATCCACATCAGAAACTAGTAAGTAGTCTCTTTTATTACCTTGTATGCTTCTAGACACTACTTTGTGAACTTTTGATTCATAGTGATTATAAGCTCACTCCTGGATCTACCACCCGGTAGCACCCTGCACCTAACCTTCATTCATCCATCTCTATATTGCCCCAAAGACAGCTTTCTCACTCTCTGAGTCTTCTCTATCACCCTACTACTCCCCTCAACCATCTACCAACTTTTTGAACCCCATAACCACCTTACAACCAACCTCCATTTAAAAGCCCCTAAATCACTACCTCTATCGATATCGGTTATCCCCTACCGGTATCGTTTTATAACCATCGCTTATCGGTTATCCAAAGGTGACCAAAGATCGGTCACTGTGACTTATACCAAAACCAACCTTTCACCTATTTACCTCCAAAAAATCTCATATCCACCTTGTCTATCCCCTGTAACTTGATCTGAATGTATCAATAACCAGTGACCAAACAAACAACATGACATTTTATTATTGGTAGTTTAGTCTCTATTGCTTTTATTAATGAGGTACCTAAATCGTGATTTCGCAATAGCTTCTTTATTATCATTTACATTAATTTATATTAAAAGGGAACTGACCACCTTCGAAAGGAAGTCTAATATTTCCTGGGCCCAAGGTAGTTCCCTCACTTATTGTTTAACAAAAATCTGGTGGTCTTGCATTCTTATTTACAGGTAGTCCTTCCTAGACAAAAAGGAGCTCTTCACAATCAATCTGATCTCTCTACGGTATGCGCACACCTTCCCAACACTCAACAGGTATTCCTCCTAGCCCTAACCCTTATCTATTTCTCAAGAGAATGAAAAGATAGAAATAACTCTATTCTGGAACAAAATTCTCAGGTGAAATAGATGGATTTGAATCTCATATTTCAATGGATCTGGGACAAGCTTCCGCAGTGACAAAAAAAGCCCACTAATGAAGGTGCTTTCTTATACTTTCTTAGAGCTTTAAATTTTGTTATTGCTTTAATGATTCAATCAATGGGGGTCACAACCTTACCTCGCATCCTATAACCTTTCCATAGGATCTTAGAATCATTTAATTCAAGCTAGAAAATTTTTTTCCTAAGTTGTCCATGCCTCTTTACCTCAAATTAGAAACCCAAGTACCATCCAAACACCCAAAATAGCTCCTATACCTACTCTCGTGAGTCAAAGTCCAGTGAAGCCTCCACCTCATCATCTACCACCTCAAAGGAGGTTTAGGAAATTATGGAATAGCTTCAAAACCTAGGGAATGAGTTATTAACCATCAAAAGATAGCAAGCTCAGAGTTCTATGCCATATCAGCCTCACGCTTAGTATTAGGCTAGACCCCCATATCAGAAAAATAGACCACAAGCCTAGGTTATAACTCAAAGTCAACACCAAGGAAAACCTCAAGCTACTAGACCTTTTAGGCCATATGATCTAAACACAACTTCAACATCAAGGGAATTGGTTCCAACAGAATAACATGGCATAAGAATATGATTGGTGTTTCCCATGTAGTCAGCCACATAATCAATCGATGTTATTTAATGGTGCACTAAATCACACTTTGATGGTGCAAAATATTGGTATGTCACAAGAACCTAGCCAAGAAGAAAACCAAAGTAGCAAATAGACCAAAGAAGAGGGACCTCCAACTAAAAATATGCTTGTCAATTAGTAAGTCAATACTTTTGTGGAATAAATCGAATCCTTCTCAAAGTATGGTTGTCGATACATGGTACAAGAATAGAACTATTTGAGAAGGAAATTCACCAAACACGAGAGATCCTCAATCCTCCATCACTCCACAAGGTATTGACATCCCAAATATAACTCCCAATGTGTAGAGCCAATCCAAGCCACCTTCCAAATCCACTTAAGCACCAAATGAGCAACCCATGTGCAAGAAAAAAATGTGCCAAGAAAGGGGGCAACAAAAGGATAGCTCATTTGATATCATTGAGAAAATGTAGAGGACAAGTGTGAACATTTCACTATGGGAGTCACTAGCCATTTCAACATAGAGGATCTATTGAGACTACCATGCAAAACTAGTCAAGCTTAAATCAACCCCTAACCAACAAGAGAAATTGTTGACCAATACACTCAACTGGGAAACCATCAAGAAAAACAAGGTAAGAACTAGAGACCTCCCCATTCTATGTTTCATTAATCATTGGGGATAAATTTGTGCATAATCACATGATTTATTTTGGGGTAGGTAGTTTTGTAATGCCCAAAAAAATAGTTTATCAACCGGGTCTCTAGTATGAAGTCATCTCTGTGAGGGGTAGTACAATTGTATATGACAAAAGTGAAAATGGTTGGAATCATCAAGGATCTAAGCCTCACTCTACATGCCTACCCCAATGTGACTATGTTACGTAATGTATCGATCATAGACTTGCCACCACATTTTACATTGTGTTTTTCTAGAGGCTTCACTACCAAAATTGGAGGCTATTTGTCTTTTAACTGGTCACATATGCTCTTTAGAACAAGGTATGGGGCAAAGGATAAAATCAGATCTGAACCCATAGTAGATTATGACATTGAGTCTTATGTGCCTAGCCCAATCAATGAAAATTGTTCGGCTTTTGATTAGGAAGACCTCTTAAACACTTCAAGTAGACACCAAGGTGCGGGTGTATCCTGAAATGACTCTCAAAGAATGGGTGGTCAAAAGACATATTTTTGATCCCTAGAAGGAGATGGAAAAATCTTAGGTAGGGGTCTACTTCTTGCATGAGGAGAATTATCCTCTTCCCGACATCATTAAACTAGAATACAAAGATGACAATGAAGTATGTTAATTGTTCTTTGATGGCTCAAGAAGTAGGCAAGGAGCTGGAGGTGGAGCTATGATTGTGTCACCCCAAGGTATGAATTATTACTCAGCCTTCTGTTTCCAGTTTTCCTGCTCAAATAACACTACAGAATATGAGGATTTGGTTCATGGATTGCATTGGGATAGAAGATGAGGAATCAAGAACCTACAAGTGTTTGGTGACAAAGTGAAATGGTTTCCAATCAAGTCAAAGGATAAAATTTTGTCAAGAATAATCTACTCAAAAGCTACAAGAATAGGGTATGGGATCTCATTGAGGATTTCAAGCCTTCAACATTGTGTCCATACCCATGAAGCGAAATGAAGCTACCGATAGGCTTACAACAGTCAAAGCAACATTTGATGTAGTTTACAACATCAAGAGGGACAAAGAACAACCACATATCCATGTGATTGTAAGTCCAACAGTGCTAAATAACAATACATGATGGCAGGTGTTCATGAATGATCAGTAGATCATTAATTTTTGCAAGAGGAAGCTGAGTTCTTAGCTAGGAATCAAAACATATTAGAGCAGAAATATGGAGATCAAGTAGTGCAATTGCATACAAACAAGCTTCCCAAAGGCTTAGTGACATTGGAGTCTATCTTCAATCCTAATTATCAGTTTCGAAAAGAGAAGGCTAATATATAGATCAAAGGAGAAGACTCAAAGTCAATTCTAGTTGGAGAAGGCAAAACACTTCAAATTGGCAAAGTGGCCACCAAGCATGAAAGGTATTAATTCATGCAACTTTTCCAAGAGTTTCCAGATGTATTTGCTTGGAGCTATGAAGAACTAAGAGGGTTCAATCCAAAGCTAGAAAAACACACAATTGAACTAGATCCAACTGCTAAGCCCATCAGGAAAAAGTAGAGACCAGTTAATCCACACATTAAACCTCTAATGAAGAAAGATAAACAAGCTGATAGAGGAAAGTATCATATTTCAAATCAAAAACTCAAGCTGGGTTACAAACTTGGTCCCAGTTAGGAAGAAAAATGTAGAAATTAGGTTGTGTGTACACTTTCGAGACTTGAACAAAGCTTCACTCAAAGATCACTACCCACTCCCTTTAATGGAAAAGATCTTGCAAGTGGTGTCTAGATCAAAGAGATTCTCTCTCTAGATGGCTACTCGGGGTACAAATAGATAATGGTGAAGGAAGACAATCGATTTAAAACAAATTTCACCACCAAATTAGGCACCTATGCCTACGAAATATTCCATTTGGATTGTGTAATGTCGGAGACACATTACAAAGGGAAATGGATATGGCATTCAAAGGGATGATCAACAAAATAGTACTGATATATCTAGATGACATTAGTGTGTTCTCTAAAAATAAAGTATACCATAAAAAATGCATATTCTTGGCCCATGAGGGTAGGCTTCTAGGCCATATTGTTTCAAAGGAAGGTTTGGAAATTGACCTAAAGAGAGTTAAAGCAATAAGAGCCTTTCCATTGCCAAGCCATAAGAAATCTCTTCAAAGCTTCTTAGGAAAAATCAATTTTGTCCGTAGGTTTGTACCAAACTTTGCTTCCCTTGTCAAGTGTTATCTCTCGAAAGTGCACCCTATAGAGAGATGGCTGCAAATGTTCTAAGCTTACAAATTTTATCTCTCTCTTTCGTAGATACAATAGAAACACCTCAGGTCCATGGGTATACCTATTTTGAGGTGAGTCTTCTGATATTAAGGCCGGTTCCTTATTGATGTATCCTAAGCTAATTTATGGGGTTTAAGGGTAAAGGATGGCTATAAAAATAAATTAAAAATAAGGTGATACAACAAAATTTATATGAGGTCTTATTATCCTACAAAATTGACAAGGGAAATTTATAGATAACCATACCAAAATTTCTGTTATAGCCCTTAGGGAAATTCAACAACCTTCGAAATAGCTTAAATCTCCCTTTCAAAAATCAGAATGTTTTGGGACTTAGTCATTTTTGGCTAAAACTCTTTTGGCGCATTCACCACAGTATCGACATAGCAAAAATTACACCTTTGGCGCACCCATTTGTATGTTTGCATCATCGAAAATGTGCCCCCAAAGTCCTTTGGCACACTTATATTCATTACAACATAACAAATGTCACTCCTTAAAGGCGCACCCGGCATTACCCACCATTGTGCCGACATCGTAAAACCTATGCCAAGGTGCATTTCCTCTCATGTTGACACCCTACAAACCATGCCAAAGGTGGTTGGTGGCGTCATAAATGCAGGTTTTTCTATAGGTGCCCGACACCTGTCATTTTCACGGATTGAAATTGTGAAAAGTTTTTCCTCTGCGCTGTCACAAACTTTTCCCGTCGACCTGCGCATTGTTTTTCATGTTTGTGGATCCCACGTCATTCCTTCATCATTATATATATCCTGGTAAGTGGTTTCTACAATCCTTCTTGTTATTGTGGTTTCTGTTTGTGTTAGGTGATTAGGTTTTACATGTTATAAAGAATGAATCTAAAAAGAGGAATCCAACAAACCACCAACCCAGCTGGAACCCCCTTTTTCTTCTCTTTCCAGATCTATGAATCTAGAAGGCTCTGCCTCTGAAAGAAACAAAGCCCATCTTCCCTACCTGCTGCCTTGCTCTTTTTCTCTCTCGTATCATCTAAAATCCAAAATGCAAAATAAGAGAGAAATCAAAATCAAGAAATTGGCCAAAACACCCAACTATTTTCCCTTCGACGCAACCTACATATATGCTACATCACACACAGTCACACCATAGTACATTTCAAACCCATGTAGCATAAGCCCTTCCTACGCAATCCAAAACAAATACTTAGCAATTTCTTGAAAAGCGCAGTTTGCACATATGCATAACACGACATTATTTTTGTGTACACCAAATCCACGTCATGCAAGTTAACCTCGGTGCACCGGATATTCATGCTACATACCCCATACCTATACTTTGGCACACTTTGAAAGCATGCAACACCAAACTTTCTTGTGCCTCGCAAAACACTCTTCCTAAGGCACTGACACAACTTCTATAACACCAACATTGCATGTTGTGTGTTGCTTACTTGCACCCCACGCCTCCTTTGGCACCAACATCTACATGTTGACACCTTCCTAGGTGTGCCTAGAAATTTGAAGCCCCTGTAGTCTGCTAAGAACCTGCGCCTTGCGCCTTAAGGCTTATAGTAGCTCATTTTTCATTCTACAAGTTGTTATTATGGATAACATGATGGTTGACATGGCTCTCCTATGTTGGACCTCTTTGTTCCTTCTTGCAGAGCAACATCCATCCTTGAGTGCACTTATGTCTTCATCGAGCAAGAAGCCAACCAAAGCTAAGGCTAAGTCGAAATTGATAGAGCAAGAGATGAAATATAAATATCAGAGAGTCAGGATGCCTGACTCACTTGTAGAGTGCAGTCTCGACATCAGAGACTCTAAACTTGGTCACATCGATATGGATGACTTTTGGGCAAGAACCAAAAATGTTACTAGTGGCCCATGGATGGAAAAACTGGTAGGCAGTGGACTACACTTCGTAGCAAGGCTTCCAGTGAGTGTCCGTAAACAATGAATTGATCATGTTGGTGGCCTATTGTTACAACAAAGACACAAGATGTGTCAAAGATAAGGAGGGTAATGTGATCATTAATCTCACCGCCTAACACTTTGAAATGATCTTGGGCATCCTCACCATAGCTAGTATGTGGTGGTAAGCCGGAAGACTCGCCTAAAGACATGGACAAATAATGAGGACAAATGTATGCAAATGATGAATGAGCTCTACCTAAACAACAAGAAGGTGGTGAGTAGATGGCCGAGACCATCCACCGCAGTGACTTCAATGAAGAGTTGAGTGATACTATCACCTTCCTCGGTAGAGTATTTGGGCTCCCGATGCTCACTACTTCCACAAATGGATGCTCGTGTACTTAGAAAATATGAGCAAAATTCTTCCTAATCAGCACTTTAGATGGGCAGAGATCATAAGTGACACCATCTCACAAAGAGCTCAAACAAGTTACAATGACTAGGGAGGTTCTACATGAACTCTTATGTTATATACACTACCGCATCGAGAGAGAGTTCACGGGGGCTAACTTAGAGTGGGGTATGGCCCCAAGTCAAGATATATGAGTTCTACTCGGAACTAAATCTTGAGGCAAGTATCTCCTAGTTCAAAAAAATCAACGAAGCCTTCTTCTATGAGGTGATATGTCAATTAATATCGAAGATGAGACACGCTCGAACCAGCCCGAGCATGAGTGCTACCACAAAGAAATGGGGGACTTTGTTCACACAATTTCCCACCTTCACATATCTCGGGTTGCTAACTTTCCGGGAGAGACAATAAAGTTGCAAAGGCATATAGGGCCCAAGCTGATCCTGCTTAAAGCTGTCAAGGTAGCTAATCACCTACCATGAAAAATGCATGAACAGAAAAGAAGGAAGGACTCCATTCCCCCTTACAGTTGCTTAGTACACATGACCCTCACTTGGTAAGGTGTGGGAAATGTATGCAGAACTTGAACTGCTCAACTTGAAGCACAATTTCTGACAAGGCCAACCTTCAACTATCGGGGTTGCCTCCCCAAGGTGAAGATTGATCCCATCCATTTCCTAGAAATTGAGGACATTTGGATAGACCTGAACCATGAAATTGATATCAGGTGAAAGGATCACTCTCGGCTGGCTCTAGATGAGATCATCCACTATGGCGTGGCCATCATCCCAAAGGATTTCCAAGAAATTGATCAAGTTTACCTTGACACGGATGGGGATGACTGGCCATTCACAGATATTGACAGAACCAAGGCACCCAAGACCATCAAGGAAAGGGTCAAACCCATGTTGTAACACACCAAACATTGGTGCAAACAGAATGGTCTCATCTACCTTGGAGTGGATTTCACCACTTCCCCCTTAGGTAGTGCACCTCCAAGGCCAGATCACTTGCCAAAGGTAAAAGGAAGAGATAACGTTGGAGAGCCAAGCACTTTGCTCCAAAAAAAGCTCCCGAGATCCTCCTACTTCATGAAGCGAGTAATAGGCCTAGTATCCCCAAGTAAAGAAAGAACAACAAATGTTCCAATGGATACATCCTCCCAGGATGTCATCATAGCTACAACCACAGTTGTGATGTACCCACTCTTTCCTCTCCTACTCCTTCTCCTCCTCTTATCATTCAAGAAACCACCCCTATGGTTGTGTCTTCCCCTCTTCCTTCCTCCCTTCCATCTCCCACTTCTTCCATCTTTTCCTCCCTTGCAGATCTGTCACCTGGTATTCCCTCCATCCAACTATAAATCCCTTCCATCTCCACCTCCTTCTCCTCTCTTGTAGTGACTCCAAGCCCTATAAGCACTATTGCATTAGACTCTCTATCCATGCCACCACCAAGTGTTTCCACATTCTTCCCCGAGTTCACTACAGTTACTCCCCCTTTCACCCCTGTTTCCTCTTCTTCTTCTAATCCTGATCCCATAAGTCCCGGTTGGATCTCTGACCAGCTAAGCCAACTCAAGAGAAAGGTTCCCATTACGGCTATGGACTTCTCAGTCTTTCCAGCAAAGGGACATAAGAAATAGAAATTGAGAACTCACTTCTCTAAGAGCTCCTCAGGTGAAAGGGTCATGGAAATAGCCTACCTAGATCCCACTAAGAAGAAAGAAGATCTGTCTCCCACAGATTTCATAGTGACCCAAGTCATAATGGGGACATCATCTCGAAAGCCTGCAAGGTGAAGCCTTGTTAGCTGTAGATGCCCTCTGCAAGAAGCTTCAAGAGGAAAAGGAGGAGAAAAGAGTGCTCAAAGAATAGAATAGACATCTCCTCCAAGCCTTGCAGAAAATGGGCAAAGCTCCTTGAAGAACTTCCTGTAACCTATTCAGTTCCGAGCAAGAGAAAATCAATGAGTATGTAAAGATTGCTGAATAGGGCATGGATGTGTCATCATGGATTGAGAGGATCCTCTAGGATGGTCATGAGATAATCGGAAAGTTCACATTGCTCCATCAAGATATAACTCGAGAAAAAAAAGAGCTCTGCAATAACAGATCCCTTCCCGAGGAATTGGATAACACTAAATTGTAGCAAGGAACATTCAAGACAATGGTCAACTGTTCAACTCGATGACTTGTTAAAGTTCGGTGTTATCGATCACCTGTGGGCACATTATAACGATCTCACTACTTTAGATTACAGTCGATCAAATGGAATTCATCTTGGAAAGAATCGACAATATCAAGGAAGAAGCCTTATAAGTACTTGCACAACATGGAGAAAACAGGTTTGAAGATGACTCCTAGATCGCTCACTGCATTTGATGAATTGAGAGAAGCAAATGATACATTCTAGTGCTTCAAGGATATTGTCTCTCAAGGCCCAGGCGCAAGAGGTCACTTTTGATTGAGAGTCCATCAACAACCTCTTAGCCTCTACCGTGACTTCATTAGATTTTTGATCGATGTAAACGAAGAGTTTCGTTTTGAGTTACCCGAAAAGCTTGAAAATGAAAAAGAAAGTTGTGAAGTAATTCACAACCATTTCAAAGGTCTTGATCAGTATCAACTTCAAAAAATAATCAGCAAGTTTGTAGAGTATCAGGCACAGTGTCATATCGACTCCCCTGAGCCACAGTCGGATACTAAGTTCGAGCCGAGAGACGATGAGGAATAACTTCTTCCTCCAACATGAATGTTCCATTTTTGTAAAATGTTTAAAAACATGTTGGCACATGTGTTGACATCATCCATGTTGCACCATGAGATGTTTTCATCCTAAAACTTTCCCCAAAGTCAAAGATTGACTTTTTAGTATTTTGTAGATATCTCGTAAGATATTTTGTAGTTATTGCTTTTCTTTCGTCTTCTTCTCTGCTCTTCTCCTATAAATACTAGAGATACTTGTTGTATTTAATGGCGGGACATTTTTGTATAAAAAATAGGTGAAGAGAGAAAGAGTTTGTGCCTTCTTAAATGAAGAGATTTTAATATATATGTTAATACTTTGTGTTAAATATATGTGTTATTTGAATCATATCTTTCTTAAGTTAGATCTATGTTTCTATTCATTTGCATTCATTCTTTTATTGTCATATGTTCATCGATTTCTTTATTTGTTTATGCAAGTAAGTTTGGCTCTGTTTCTACCAGCCCAAAGCATAAACCCTTCGACCTTTCTATCTTGGAATTCATTTCATTTCTCCTTTCGATCTACCTTCCTCCATTCCTTCCATCTTACACTTCTACTATATGGGAAGGATTCTTGATGCATGAACCAACAATTTTCTGTAGAATAATTAAGGGAAAACACTTGTTGTACTGAGGGAAAATATCACAACAACACTAATAAGTTAACATGCACATTAAAATTATGCAGAAAATACTGAAATTTGTAGTAGGGTAAGATGATTGTTCAAGGAATTTGCATTCACAAGACTAATAGAAACATACACAAAGCTGTAAATAATTGGAAAGGCTGAAAATACTTCACACTCAGAAGGAAAAACTGGAAAAAATTGCTTCAGTACTCCTTTATCCAAAAAGTCCTCCTTGTGCTTTGCAAAGGCACACAATATATAGAAAAATAAAAATTTACCCTCTTCCTAAAAATAGCCTAAGGCTTGTACTCACCCATGCATCTTATTTTTATCCTTTATTTAATAATAGATAAAGGAATAAAAATAGAACATGCAATTACAAATAGGCATTAATAGCCTTGATTACAATACAATCAAACTGAAGTTGACTATTTTATTTTTAAGAAAATAAGGTGAATAATTTGCTAATAATAAGTTTTCTTGCTAGGCAAATTCTCCTTCCTTGAGCATGCAAATTTGTCTCCTTGTCTTGTTTTTCCTCTTGTGAAGCATGCAAAAAATCAACTCCTTTTTGTGAGTAAAATAATTGCAATACTTGCAATATTTACAAAAAAAAAATCCACCATGGGGACCACTTGTCCATGTGCACATGCTCTGATGTTGACATCTCTTTGGCTTCTAATGGTCACAAGGGTGACATACTACAAATTATCTCTAGCTCCTCCAACAGTGGGGACCACCTTTGCACTTCACCATGGTTTGGCCACCTTTGTGGACTTAGCAAACATAAAAGGGTCGACCATTTTTACATTGCACATGCCACTATAGTCTCCACCACCTTTTGATTAATACATGCATGTATATACTTTTCAGCCTTTGCATATTGGATAATGTATGGTTTTAAAAGATCCACCTTTTCGGTGATCATTGTGGGAATGATTTGGTTGGCACTTGTATTATTTGGAGCATACACTATAGTGGGACTTTTGAAAGTCAAAATATACAATGATCATTTGATGACACATGTGGGTAGGCCCCTTCTACATGATGAGCCGACCCTTGGCATATTGGTAGGTGATATTTTAAACTCAACCCTAACTAGGGTTTCTATCTTCTCATGTATATATACATCTTGGACTCTAGTTGAGTTAGGGTTTTTGATAGAGAACCATCGATCTCTGTCCTCTTGCATTTTTGATCATTGATCTTTGACTGTGCGAGTTAGGGTTTTACCTCTGTAATTAATTTGGTTAGTGGGAATGACCATGGTTATTTTCTTTGCATGTGGAGCTCACTCCTTGGCCTTTGATCTTTGTCCTTCTGATCTTGAGCCATTGATTATTGACCCTTGGTTAGGGTTAGGTTAAGCCAAAGTTCTGGTGGGTGAGTTAAAACAACTCAACTCATCCATTTTTCCACTTCGCATCTGGTTCATGGGCGAAGCCCTGACTAAAATTTTTCAACGCCATTTTTCATCTCTGTTGAGTTCGGCTTTCCTCTCGGTATCGGTATTATGATGATTTCTTGACTTTGCATTTGTGGTTATTCTCTGTTGAGCTTAGCTGTGTTGTTTGTTGGTCTCGATTTCTTTTGTTTGTGAGATCCTTTTTTAATACATGGTGCCATTTTTTGAAGCTTTGAGCTTGGTTTACATTGATTTGGGCCTGCAATGTTTTGGGGACTCAAACACTTGCATTTATTGTCATTTTGATTTGTTATTTGGCCTCTCGAAGGAGTTCATGTGCTCGAATTCTTTGATTTTCCTCGTGGCTATAGAATGGTCTCCTTTTCTTGATCATTCCCGAGCTTCTTTTTGTGTGGCTTCTGATCTGTTTTTGAGTTTTCTAGGTGAATCATAGTTTGATGTTGGCCGCCATGAGTGGTTATAGGTGAGTTAATTTTCTATTGCATATGTACCCCTCCATTTTCATTTTCTTCCTTGGATATGTCACTGAATCTTTTGAAAATATTGTGGGTTTTGTGATCTGAGCTCCATTCGGTTTCCGAGTTTGAAACTTCTCATGGGTATATGGATTTCTTGCTTCATCATCCAGTTGTTTGAAAGTTTTGACTGTTTGATTATAATGGTGAGTTTCTACTTCTCACTTTAATTTCTTGATACCCATTAATGGGTTTTTCGATCAACGTTGGAAACTATAATTTCTTTTCTTAGATCTGTAACTTGAAATTGATTTTTGATGGGAATATTGGCTTTTGAAAGAAAACTTTGAAACTCCTTTAGCCTAGATGTGTATGTAATTTTGATTCAAGGATTTTTTTTGAGTTTGTGATCTGAATGCTAGAGAGTGTTCCTCTTTCTCTAAAATGATTAGGCTTGAAGGCTTATTGATGTGGATGTTTGAAGGTTCTTTTATTAATACCCTCTCTATTGATTCAATTTAATGCCTGGATCTCTTTTTGTAGGAGTTTTCAACTATAATTTATATTGCCTATTTCATCCTTTTCTAGTGACTATAAGATCACCTGGAAATACTTGTAGCTCTTTTGTAACTTAGAAAAGTTCTAAGATAAATTGTACTTTGGATATTTTCCTTCAATGGAGCTTTTGTTCATTCATGCTTATTCCACTATAACTAGATTGAGTCTTGACTTCCTGTGATGAACCTGATGTTAATATTTTCTTGATCTACTTCCTTGCATAAATAGTTGTACCTCTTTGATATGGCAGCATTTCTTATTTTTATCATTGCTCTATTTGGAAACTTGTAAGTGGCTTTAGAAATTGCAAGCAGTTCCTCATTTGTTTTTTATACTATTTTCAGGCATAAGCCTTGATTCATATGCTTTGTTAAGATCTTTGTAACTTGTTTCTTTTACTTAGATGCTTTATTTCCTTGATAGTAATATTTCTAGCATGCTGGAAAATTTAAAATGTTGATTTTTCTTGGCAAAGCCTTCAAGAAAATTTTTTCCAGAATTCTTTCTTCCTTCCATTTCCAGCTATAGTAGTTGTATTTTTAGTTCAGACTATAGAAAGTAACACTTTTCTGTTGAAGCTGATTTGGTAAATAAAACTGAAACATCATAACTATTTATCTTGACCATGGCATGCTTTTCTACTTTTTGTATCACTTACTTGATTTACATATTTCTTTTAAATCATGTAATAGTTGAAAGCAACATGATGAAAAGTTGTAAATGTCCATTTTACATGGCGAAGCCCTATCAAAATTTTCCCAGAATCTTCTCTTCATTCTGTTTCAGTTGTAACCCTTCTTTTCCAGTTAACTTCAACTTCTTGAAATCTTATTTTCTCCCTTAGTTGCAAACTTAAAAGTATACTTCTATTTGCAATCTCTTTTCTGTATTGTAACTTTCTTCCATTTGTGGAAAATACTAAATTTGAGTTACATTAATCCTTCTTTCCAATGTGTACTTATGACTTATCTATTTCTTCTTGGTTGCAACATGTACTTGCACACTTAAGAAAATAGTTAGAAAAATACTTAGGATTTTTGGCCTTTCTTGTGTCCATGTTTCTTCTTTCTGAGTGAGTATAACATGTATGCAGTTTAATCTTCAAGTAAATTATATCTCCTATTTTTAATAGATTCATATGCATGAATTAAGACAATATAGGAATATGAATTGATCCTCGATTCATAATTATAGTTCATATTTTCTCCTCTTTTTAGGGTATAGTGGCTTTTACAACAAAGATGAAGAAGGAACAAAATCTAGAAAAAGAGATGCTTCAACCAAAGAAGAAAAACCCCAAGGCAATGATGGGTTCACTCATACTCCTTTACTTTCTCTTTCATGCATGTGTACCTCTTATTTCAAGTATTGCGTTGTTTTTTTTTTAATTTTTTTTCCTTTCTACAACTTGTGTGAGAAACATTTGAAAATTCCTTATCAATAAAATATCAATGAATTTTAAAATGAGTTGTATATTTCTTTATGAATTTTAGCTTTTAGTATGGATTGTATGATGAACTAAACAACTCATTAATATAATTTAATGTCTTAATTATAAAGGAAATAACATTAAGAAAAACAAAAGATCAAAAAACTAGATTTTTGCAACCAACTTATGTTTGAAAATTCCAAAACTTAATGATTTCACTCATTCTATAATTTACTTGTCTTTTCATGACAACACAACTTATTTCAGGGCTTTACTTTCTTTTCAGTTACATCCCATGGCTTGTGTGGAACATTTGAAATTCCTTATGAATAAAACATTGAATTCTAAATGAGTTGTCAGCGATATTTCTTTCTCCCTTCAGCTTTCTCTATGGATTCATGATGAACTAAACAACTCATCGTAATATAATTTCGAATGTCTTAATTTGAAGGAAAGAACATTAAAAATTGTCAACATCCAATAATGAACTCTAATTTCTAAATCTACACTATATGTATTTGTTCCAAAACTTAGCATTTCACCTATTCTATAATTGGAGTCTTCATCAAGACAACAAAATCTTCCTTCCGAAAGGTCCAACCCTTCTTTTGAACTAAAGATAAAGTCATGAAATTGTAGATCATGTGATCAAATTACTTATTGAAAGGAAAACACATATAGCACATATTTCATGTAATCATTGAACTAAATCAGCACTTAAACAAACACTATATGAAAACTCCCTAATAGTGTACTTCACCAATGCTATCCATCGTAAAGAAGTTTTGAAGTTCCTCCCATTTTTGCACAAAAGTGCAAAAATTGTCAACATTTTGCAAGATCCTCATGGGGAAAGCTACTCTTAGCTTATATCAAACTTTGTGTGTCTTCCATTGGGCATGGAGTCAAATCATGTAACACAAAATCTCCTTCATTGAAGATTCCCTTCCAAAAAAATTTCTTATCAAAAGTCTTCTTAATCTATTTCCAATTCTTTTCCATATTCAAATGCACTTATTGAATCTTGTAATTCCATTAATGTGCATAAACTACACTTATTGAATGGTTCCTACTCTAAACAAACTCTATTTGATTTTCAAAATCCAATGTTTAGAATTATACCATTCAAAATGGGCATTCTCTCCACTTTTCAAAAGTACAAAAAGTTTGTTCTTTGAATTACCAAATCTTTAAGGGTTACTCCAGTTGTATCAAACTTTGTGTGTCTTCCTGAAATTTAACATCAACATCCCACTTTTTAACTTTGATATCTCCTTCATTCCTTAAAAGATTCTTGTCTCTGAAAACATTGAGCACTTTCTTATCAAAACTTCTTCTTTGAAATCAATTTTTCGATTCTTTTCCATATTCAAATGGATTGATCTCTTAGCTTTGTAATTCCATTAACTCTGCATAAAACAATAATGGTTCATTCTCAAGAAGACATCCATTCATGGAAAAAAGTGTCTTAATGCTAGTAACTCAACTAAAATGACATTTATCCTACTTTTTCACTTTAAACAATATTTCTATGGTGAATTCCCCTACGCGATGATACTTTTTAGGAGTTACATTTTATCATCCATGTGTTCAATTCAACATCAATGCTAAATCTTTGATTATCTTTGAGTGTTCTTCTTTGATGAAAATTTAAATTTCATTCCACTTAATTGTACTTTCAACTAAGCCACTTACCCCATTTCCTTGGTAATAATTAGATGAAGAACTTAAGTAAATTCCATGGCTGACAACCCCAATCTGTTATCTGCACACCAAGAAATGCTAAAGCATTATCTGATATGATAGTTGTTGAACACCAAATCTGTAAACTATTCCTTCATAAAGGATAGTATCGAAGCTTTATTAGCATCTTTCAAGGCTATTGCTTCAGTCCATCATGTAAAATAATTTTTAGCAGTTAAGATCCATTTGTGTCCTTGTGACGAAGGTGGGTTTATCATGCCAATAAAGTCAAGACCCCACTACATAAAAGGTTGATCAACTGAAATAGGTTGTAAAGGCAGCAAAGCTAAACATTCTTTTCCAACAAAGAAAGCACATTTTTACACTTTCTGATCCATTCAAAATAGTCCTTGAATATTCTAGGCCAATAGTAACTAGCTTTCATGATTTTTAGAGTTGTGGTACATGCTGAAAATGACCTCCTGTAGGTCCTTCATGGAATTCTGATAGTAACTTCTAAATTTTGTCATAGTCAACACATCGCAACAAGATTCCATTTATATCTCTTTTGAACAACACACTATCAATAAAGATATAGGGGACAACTTGTAATCTGAAATATCTTCTTTTATTTTTATCCATACCTTCCGGATGGGTGTCATGTTGTAGATAGTTAACCAAATCAATCATCCATCTTGATTCCTGGACTTCTTGAGAAAGTTCAGGTTGCTAATTTTCTTGTTAACCATGATTTCTGATTGTTGATACTCAATTTCAGCATGTTGTTTTGAATCATCTGGTTCTGTAGCTTGTTGTTTTTCCATAACAACAATTAGATGTTCACACAAGCCTTTCCCTCAAACTATCTTCACAACATGAATATCAACATCATATTCCATGACCTTCATTATCCAGTTTGCTCTTTTCTCATTCAATTCTTTATTTAGCAAGAAAGCTTTCACACTTGGATGAGAAATAAGAACATGGATTTTATTGTTCAAAAGCATGTACTTGAAATTCTTTAGTCCTCTGACTACTGAAAGTACCTATTTTTCAAGGAATGTTTACCTTGTTTCGTAATCATGCAAGCTTTGTCTGAAGAAAGCAATAGGTTGCTCAATATTTTCATCATTGACCTAAGTTAGTATGGTTGAGATTGTTTCAGCTCCTACAAGTGCATACATTGTAAAATCTTTATCAAAATTTGGATTTGCAAGAGTAGGAGCTGAGAGATCACTGTTTTGATTGCTTCAAACCCTTCTCTCCCTTTTCTAGTCCAAGAGAATGTTTTATCTTTCTTTAACATAGTTGTCAATGGTTTAACCAATGTTGCAAAATCTAGAACAAATCTTCTAACAAAGTTGATTTTTCCAAGAAAACTTTGTAAGGCCTTCTTATGATGAGGCAATGATAGTTGTGATATGGCTTTGATTCTAAAAGGATCAATTGATAAACCTTTCTTAGAAACAATATGGCCAAGTAATTTACCTTGATGTATTGAAAAGATGGACTTCTTGGGATTCAAAGATATTCCAAATTACCTACACAACTAAAAGTCTTCCTTAGATGCATCAAATGTTCATCAAATTTTTTTAAAATACAATAACATCATCTAAATAAACAAGAATGCATTTATTTAGCAAGCTGATGAAAATCCATGTCCATTGCACATTGAAACGTTGCACCGCATTTGAAAGACCAAAAGGCATTCTTTTGTAAGCATAAGTACCCCACTTGGTGGTAAAAGTTGTTTTGTACCTATCTTCTTCTCGGAATAAAATCTGATTGTATCTATATATCCATCTAGAAGAGATAGTCTATCTGAACTAGAAACTGTTCTCAAAATTTGGTCCATATTTGGTAGTGGGTAATGATCTTTTAATGAAGCTTTGTTAAGATCTCTGAAATCCACACATAATCTAATTTCTCCATTCTTCTTCCTAACAAGAACAAGATTTACTACCCAACTTGAATGCTTAACTTGAAAGATAATACCTGATTCAATTAACTTGGATAACTCTTTCCTCATTAGAGGCTCTATTTTGGGATTTACAGGCCTTTGCTTTTGCCTAACTAGTTTAGAATTTGGCTGCAATTCAATAGTATGTTGTGCTAAAATAGGATCAAACCCTTTCAAGTCTTGGTATTTCCAAGCGAAAACATATTTAAACTCCTTAAAGATTAATAAATGATTGTTTTTCAGCTAAGGAACATACCTTTCCGAGAAACAAATTTTTCCCTTCATCAACTAAAATTTCTTCATAGTTATCAACATGTGTTGACATCTTGGTTTTGTCTTTTCTTAACTAATCATCAATGTTGAAGATGTCCTCTAATGTGATTAGACCTCGAGGCAATTTATTTGTCTTTAATTGAACAATCTGGTCACCATATAAATGTTGTAATTTATCCTGATTTACTACATAGAAAATTTAGCTTCTTGCTGCAAAAACTACATATTTGATCATCATTTTCAAAAACTTGCCAATTTAAGTCATTATCAGGTATAGAAGGCCTAATAATTAACTTATGAGACTGAATTTTGTTGTTCTCTATCTGTTCCAGCACTTCAAAACTAGCACCAACTATTGCAAGTTTGTCTGCATGCTTGTTTTCAGTTCTAGGAATAGACTAAATATTAATAACATCAAAATCTTCCATTAAGTCTAAAACTCTATGTCTGTAAGACTTCATTAATGGATTCTTACAAACATTAAAATTCTTTACTTGATTGATAACCAACTCAAAATCACCAAAAATTTGTAATGTGTTGATACCTTTCTTTCTGGCCCAAAGCAAGCCATGAATTAATGTTTCATACTCACCTACATTACAAGTGCATGAAAATTGGAGACTCAAAGATGAGAAATACCTTTCATTTGTTGGGGAAGTGAGCATCAAACCTACTCCCTGTCCTTTTTGTTCTTAGCTCCATCAAAATGAAGCTTCCAAATCCCTTCTATTGAATTTTCTATTTTAGACAAAAAGGGAAGTGGTGTATTTTCTTCATGCATACAATACACATCAAACAGATGTTCTTAAACTTCCTTAAAAATATCGTGGGCATGTTATTCAAATATATTTTCATCCATAAACATGTTAGAAACACCATCTAATGCTGAAACATGAGCTACATCATCAAAATCAGACTGGTCTAAGGTTGCATAATTAGCTACTACATTTGGAGAGTGAGGCTCAATGTGAAATCTGGCCAATGGTTCTAATTGATAGTAACTTTGTGCCATAACGTGTGGTGAAAAATAAGAAGGGCCAATCTGAAGAGAGATAACCTCCTATCTTTGTTGTGAAATCTCTAGATAAGCATAAAGCAAAGTATGGAGGTAAATCTACAACAATAACATCTTGCATAATAGAAACATTCGGGAAAGCATGCAATGTTACCTCTAAATTTCTGATTATACCAACTATATTAGTTGTAGTTCCATCAAGTTGTAAGACACTCTTTTCTGTAGGCTCATACTTGCACCCAATTTTTCTTGCAATTGCTTTTGGCATAACTGTGCTACTTGCACCATTGTCCACCATGCAATTATGAACTAGATGTTCTCCAATAATCAGTGATAGATAAAATGGTGGTGGCTTCTTGATGTCATGAGCATTCAAAACTTTCTAAACCATCCACTTAACTTCTTTAATGTGGTCTTGTTCAAACATTCCAAGGACCATGTCTGCCTTTTGAACTTCTTTTTCTATTGTTTTTGAAGAAATCTACAGCTTAGCTAGTTCATGAGAAAGTAAATCTTGTTGTCCTAGAATACTTAGAGCATCCCACATTGAGATGTTAACATTATGCTTTTTCATTACATCAACAATGTTAAAAGAAGCAAAAATTTTAGAGATAGATTCAACTATTTTAGCATAGGCCTTAGCAAAAACTGATTTTGCTTCAGTTGCCTTTGATATCTAAGGTATAAACAATCTTCTTGGGTCAGGTTATAGCTATTTTTTTTGTCCTTTATCAACTAAAACACTTGTTTTTTTTTTAGGAATACAGGACTATTAGCTGGTTTTGGGACTAGATGTCATCTTATCAATGATAGTAGGTAAGAATAGGCCTATTTTGTTGTTTTTGACTTCAAACAGCTTTTTTTCTTGAGCCCTAGTGGTAACTGCAATGAAATCCTCCTCATTAAAATTGACTAAATTCTATTTAGGTGCTTTCTGAACATGAGTTTCTTGCTGCCCACTCTCCATTTGAGGCATGAACAATGCTTCAGATTGAGGTTGTGCAACAAGATTCAGATTCAAAAGCATTTGGGAAAATTTGCATCTAAATGAGGTTGATTGCAAGGTTGGCACCACTCTTCTGTAGGCATGTTAACTTGAACTAGAGCATTAGATGAACTAGGAGCCTTTGGGTCAAATTGCCTTTGCTGGTAAGGATGCCTATAATTTTGATTTTGTTGGTAAGGCTTCCTATTTTGCTGATTTAGTTGATTTTGTTGATAAGGAGCCTGATAAGGTCTACTAGGTAATGCAAGCCTATTCTCAATTGAAGTCAACTTATTTCCCATAGTCTGCAAAGCTTTAAATACATCATCTGATGGGGCTGCAACAACAGGTTCTATGATTGTAATAGGTTGTGGGATAGGGGCTAAATCTGCCAAAAAAATTGAAGGTCTTGATGCTAATTTTCCAGCTTGAATAAGACTATTTTCAGCTCGGATGGCATATCATAGGCTGCTGGGAGCATCTCTCCTCCCATAGACTTAATCATAGTTGAAATATCACTGTTTAATGCCTTAATATAATAAATAAAAGCATGATCAGCTTGAGGCTTGATACTTGCTAGAATTCTTTCCCAAGTTATGGCAAAATGGATGTTGAAACTTGAAATAAATTCGTTGGGAGCTCTTTTAATGGTAGATAACTACTCCATAATAGATAAATGATCTAAATTGTCTTGAAATTGTTTCAAAAATTTATCACCTAAGTCATCCCAAGTTCTTATGCATTCAATCTCTAGATTTCTATACCATTGCAAGGCTTGTCCTTTAAGAGATGCAACTAAAAGTCTCAAAGCTACATCCTCATGAGTAATATTATGAACTACACATAAGGATGCGACATCTTTAATGTGCTTTGTAGGTGTCACTTGATTTTCACCAATGAATGATGGAAAAATTTTCATGGCAGCTTTAGGGATGTCATGGTAAACTAGGATTAGTAATGAGCTGCCATTAGTAATGGTCACAAAATTTCCAGGTGGTTGGATTGCCATCGGAAAAACTGGGATGTTAATAGAGAAATTGATTCATGGCGAAGGAATGTTAGGAGGACGGTTATCAAAATCAAGTCTATTATAAGGTAAAGTATTACCAACTCTTCTCCTTCTAGCAGAATTCAAAGGTAAAGAAATAAACTCAGAAGAAATTCCTCCTACCACTGATCTTGTAGTCACTTTAGGCATGGAACATGCTGCAATACTAGTCTAAAATCATCTTTACGGAATTTCCAAAAGATCATAAAATCTTTGGAATAAATTGTTGCAGCTTGCTCCCAAAAGTAACTTTTGATTTGTTGTAAATCCATTGTAGATCTGATGTAGAATTTGTAACTTGCATATAGATCTGATTTGTCATCCCACCGGGCATGCCATAAATTATTATCTCTCGAAAGTGCACCCTATAGAGAGATGGCTGCAGGTGTTCTAAGCTTGCAAAATTTTATCTCTCTCTTTCGTAGATACAATGGAAACACCTCAAGTCATGGGTATACCTATTTTGAGGTGAGTCTCAGTATCAAGGCTGGTTCCTTATTGATGTATCCTAAACTGATTTATGGGGTTTAAGGGTAAAAGATGGCTATAAAAAATGAATTAAAACTAAGGTGATACACCAAAATTTATATGAGGGCTTTGACTAAGTATATGCACAATTGATATGGGAAGGATTCTTGATGCACGAACCAACAGTTTTTCTAAAATAATTAAGGGCAAACACTTGTTGTACTGAGGGAAAATATCACAACAACACTGATAAGTTAACATGCACATTAAAATTATGCAGAAAATACTAAACTTGTAGCAGGGTAAGATGATTATTCAGGGAATTTGCATTCACAATACTAATAGAAACATACACAAGGCTACAAATAATTGGAAAGGCTGAAAATACTTCACACTCAAAAGGAAAAACTGAAAAAAAATGCTTCAGTACTCCTGTATCCAAAAAGTCCTCCTTGTGCTTTGCAAAGGCACAAAATATATAGCAAAATAAAAATTTATCCTCTTCCTAAAAATAGCCTAAGGCTTGTACTCACCCATGCATCTTATTTTTATCCTTTATTTAATAATAGATAAAGGAATAAAAATAGAACATGCAATTACAAATAGGCATTAATAGCCTTGATTACATACAAGTCAAACTGAAGTTTATTGTTCTATTTTTAAGAAAATAAGGTGAATAATTTGCTAATAATAAGTTTCTTGATAGGCAAATCTCCTTCCTTGAGCATGCAACTTTGTCTCCTTGTCTGTTTTGTCCTCTTGTGAAGCATGCAAAAATCAACTCCCTGTTTGTGAGTAAAATAATTGCAATACTTGCAATATTTGCAAAAATAAACATCCACCATGGGGACCACTTGTCCATGTGCACATGCTCTGATGTTGACATTGCTTTGGATTCTAATGGTCACAAGGGTGACATACTACAAATTATCTCTAGCTCCTCCAATAGTGGGGACCACCTTTGCACTTCACCATGGTTTGGCCACCTTTGTGGACTTAGCAAACATAAAAGGGTCGACCATTTTTACATTGCACATGCCACTATAGTCTCCACCACCTTTTGATTAATACATGCATGTATATATTTTTTAGCCTTTGTATATTGGATAATGTATGGTTTTAAAAGATCCACCTTTTTGGTGATCATTATGGGAATGATTTGGTCAACACTTGTATTATTTGGAGAATACACTTTAGTGGCACTTTTGAAAGTCAAAATATACAATGATCATTTGATGACACGTGGGCAGGCCCCTTCTGCACAATGAGCCAACCCTTGGCATATTGGTAGGTGATATTTTAAACTCAACCCTAACTAGGGTTTCCTGTCTTCACTCACGTATATGCATCTTGGACTCTGGTTGAGTTAGGGTTTTTGATAGAGAACCATCATCTTTGTCCTCTTGCATTTCTGATCATTGATCTTTGACTGTGAGTTAGGGTTTTACCCCTGTAATTAATTTGGTTAGCGGGAATGACCATGGTTATTTGCTTTGGATGTGGAGCTCGATCCTTGGCCTTTGATCTTTGTCCTTCTTATCTTGAGCCATTGATTATTGACCCTTGGTTAGGGTTAGGTTAAGCCAAAGTTCTGGTGGGTGAGTTAAAACAACTCGAACTCATCCATTTTTCCACTTCGCATCTCGTTCGCGGGCGAAGCCCTGGTAAAATTTTCAACCCCATTGTTGGATCTTTGTTGAGCTCGGCTTTCCTCTCAAATTGGTATTATGATGATTTCATTACCTTTTCATTTGTGGTTATTCTCTGTTGAGCTCGGCTTTGGTTTGTTCATTTGTCTCGATTTCTTTTGTTTGCAAGCTCCTTTTATAACATGGCTACCACTATTTCAAAGCTTAGAGCTTGGTTTACATTGATTTGGGCTAATGTTCTGGGGACTCAAAACTTGCATTTCTTGTCATTTTGATTTGCTATTTAGCCTCTCGAAGGAGTTCATGTGCTTGAATTCTTTGATTTTCCTCATGGCTATAGAATGGTCTCCTTTTCTTGATCATTCCCGAGCTTCTTTCTATGTGGCTTCTGATCTTTTTTTCGAGTTTTCTAGTGAATCAAAATTTGATGTTGGCCGCCATGAGTGGTTACAGGTGAGTTAATTTTCTATTGCATACATACCCCTCCATTTTCATTTTCTTCCTTGGATATGTCACTGAATCTTTTGAAAATATTGTGGGTTCTATGATCTGAGCTCCATTTGGTTTCTAAGTTTGAAAACTTCTCATGGGTATATGGATTTCTTTCTTCATCATCCAGTTGTTTGAAAGTTTCAACTGTTTGATTATAAGGGTGAGTTTCTGCTTCTCACTCTGATTTCTTGATACCCATTAATGGGTTTTTCGATCAACATTGGAAATTGTAATTTCTTTTCTTGGATCTGTAACTTGAAATTGATTTTCAATCAGAATATTGGCTTTTGAAAGAAAACTTTGAAACTCCTTTAACCTGGATGTGTATGTAATTTTGATTCAAGGCTTTCTGTCTGAGCTTGTGATCTAAATGCTAGAGAGTGTTCCTCTTGCTCTGAAATGATAAGGCCTAAAGGCTTATTGATGTGGGTGTTTGAAGCTTCTTTTATTAATACCCTCTGTATTGATTCAGTTTAATGCTGGAGCTCTTTCTGTAGGAGTTTCCAACTATAATTTATACTGCCTATTTCATCCTTTGTCTAGTGACTATAAGATCACCTGAAATACATGTAGCTCTTTTGTAACTTAGAAAAGTTCTAAGATAAATTGTACTTTGGATATTTACCTTCAATGGAGCTTTTGTTCATTCATGCTTATTCCACTGTAACTAGATTGAGTCTTGACTTCTTGTGATGAACCTGATGTTAATATTTTCTTGATCTACTTCCTTGCATAAATAGTTGTACCTCTTTGATATGGCAGCATTTTTTTTTATCATTGCTCTATTTGGAAACTTGTAAGTGGCTTTCTTGAAATTGCAAGTAGTTCCTCATTTGTTTCTATATACTATTTTCAGACATAAGCCTTGATTTAGATGCTTTGTTAAGATCTCTATAACTTGTTTCTTTTACTTAGATGATTTATTTCCTTGATAGTAATATTTCTGGCATGCTGGAAAATTTAAAATGTTGATTTTTCATGGCGAAGCCCTGGCAAATTTTTTCCAAAATTCTTTCTTCCTTCCATTTCCAACTATAGTAGTTGTATTTTTCTGGTTCAGAATACAAAAAGTAACACTTTTCTGTTGAAGCTGATTTGGTAAATAAAACTAAAACATCATAACTGTTTATCTTGACCATGGCATGTTTTTCTACTTTTTATATCACTTACTTGATTTACATATTTCTTTTAAAGCATGTAATAGTTGAAAGAAACATGATGAAAAGTTGTAAATGTCCATTTTACATGGCGAAGCCCTATCAAAATTTTCCCATAAATCTTCTCTTCATTTTGTTTCAGCTGTAACCCTTCTTTTCCAGTAACTTAACTTCTTCTTGAAATCTTTTTTCCCCTTAGTTGCAAACTAAAAGTATACTTCTATTTTCCAGTCTCTTTTCTATACTGTAACTTCTTCCATTTGTAAAATATTGAATTTGAGTTACATTAATCCTTCTTTCCAGCATGTACTTATGACTTGTCTATTTCTTCTTGGCTGCAACCTATACCTACACACTTAAGAAAATAGTTAGAAAAATACTTAGGCTTTTTGGCCTCTCTTGTGTCCATGTTTCTTCTTTTCTTTTCTCTTTCTTCTTTCTGAGTGAGTATAACATGTATGTAGTTTGATCTTCAAGTAAATTATATCTCCTATTTTTAAGAGATTCATATGCATGAATTAGGACAATATAGGAATATGAATTGATCCCTGAGCTCGTAGCTGATAGTTCATCTTTTCTCCTCTTTTTAGGTATAGTGGCTTTTACAACGAAGATGAAGAAGGAACAAAAGCTTGAAAAAGAGATGCTTCAACCAAAGAAGAAAACCCCAAGGCAATGATGGGTTCACTCATACTCCTTTACTTTCTCTTTCATGCATGTGTACCTCTTATTTTAGTAGTTGTACTTTACTTTTCAGTTACATCCCACGACTTGTGTGGGAAACATTTGAAAATTCCTTATGAATAAAACATTGAATTCTGTAAATGAGTTGTATATTTATTTCTGCATTTCAGCTTTCTGTATGGATTGTATGATGAACTAAACAACTCAGTAATATAATTTAATGTCTTAATCATGAAGGAAATAACATTAAGAAAACCTATAACATCCAGTAATGAACTCTAATTTCTGCAATCTGCACTTATGTTTTTGTTCCAAAACTTAGCATTTCACCTATTCTGTAATTGGATGTCTTCATCAAGACAACACAACTATCCTTCGGGTTTTGTGTTCTTTTGTTGAAGATAGTCATGAAATTACATAAACTATGTGATCTATTATGTTTTGTAACAACACACATAGCTGCATATTTCATGTAATCATTTAACTAAAACAACAGTAATGAAATAATCAAAAAAATCCCTAGCTTAGGTATACTTCACCAATGTTATCCATCGTAACAATGTTTCGAGTTGACCATTTTACACAAGTGCAAGAATTGTCAACATCAAGCCAATAACATTGATTTTGAAGAATATTTTGGCATTTAGGTGGAAAACTAAAGGAAAATCAAGTTTTGAGGCCATCAAAGAAGCTATATCACAAGCCCCAACTCTCATGAATCTAGATTTTTCTAAGGATTTCATACTATATGCCTTTGGTGGTAGTGACACAATTTCTACAATCCTAGTACAGCAGAACAAAGAGGATACAAAGTAGCCAATTGCTTTCTTTAGCTAGGGTCTAGAAGATTATGAAGTGAGATACTCCTTCATTGAAAATCAAGTCTTGGTAGTGATCAGAGGGTTAAATAAGTTTAAACATCTGGTTTCGAACAATAAAATCCAATCTGTTAGTCTCCCATGCAGGAGTTAAGGACTTCCTTCTCAGCAAGGATCTGAATGAAAAATGTGCAGGATGGATCACTCATGTCATGGAGTATGACATTGAGATCAAGGTCACTAAGTTGGTTTGTGGGAAGGGATTGTGTGAAAACTATCCTCAAGTCAATAAGATGAGGTAAACAGATTAAAAGGAAGTTGTTTTTGTTCTTCTAAATAGTCAAGAGGAAGAAAATGATGATGTACCCATTCCTTGTTGGACTCAAAGATTCCTTCAAACATGCCCGTGTCCTCTAAAATGAGCAAAACAAACTTGAACTATTAGACTACAAGCCATCCCATATATGCTTATTGATGGCATCTTGTTCAAGAGGGACATCAATGGTGTTCTAGTAAGATGCATTGGAATAGATCAGATTGAGAGAGTGTTACACAAATTCCATGATGAAGTAGCTAGAGGCCATTTTTCTCCATGGGTGACAACACTCAAGATCATGAAGGAAAATTATTATTGAACTAGGGTGTTTAGTGACTGTTATGCATGGATCAAAAATTGAAAAAATTGTTCATTCTTCAAAGAAAAGAAAGGATAGTAGCACTTCCATTGCACCCAGTTTGAGTTGACAAGTGATTCATGTAATGAGGATTGGATTTCATTAGGGTCATCAATCCAAATTCAAGCCAAGACCACAAGTGGATTTTGATGAAATAGACTATTTCACCAAGTGGAATGAGGTAGTTGCACTCAAATAAGTTAATGAGTTTAGCATACTAGATTTCTATAAAGGGATAGTGACCAGATTTGGAGTGCCAGCCACCATTATATTAGATAGTGCATTGGCATTCATAGGTTCAAAATCATAGGATGGGCCATTAGGAACATGATTTACTTGAGCAATTCATCAAATTATTACCCTCGGGGTAATGGCCAAGCAAATTCCACAAACAAGAACCTACTAAAGATTGTTAGAAGAACCCTAGATGAAAATCAAATAACTTGGCACACAAAACTCAAATCAGCCTTTTGGGCTGATAGGACAACACCAAGAAGTCTACGGTAGATCTCCATTAGAACTTATCTATGAGAAAGAGGTAGTATTGCCTATATCGCTTGAGTTACCGGCATTTGAACTCATGAAGTAGCTGGATATGTCGAATTTGAACCAAAAAGGCCGGGTATGTAGAGTTTATGGAGTTGGAAGAAACTAGAGAACATTCACTTCAAATAATGGAGAAGGACTAGGTCTTAATCAAGAGATGCTTTGACAAGAAGGCAAGAACAAGGGTCTTCCAGGAAGGAGACCTAGTTTTGAAATGGGATGCAAATCGAGCAAAACCAGGAAGACATTCCAAGTTTGATGCCATTTGGAGTGGCCCTTACATGGTCATAAAATGTAAAAGTAGCAATGCTTTCTAATTGTCTACATTGGATGGTGAAGAGTTACAAATTCTAGTGAATGGAATCTATCTTAAACACTACTACTAGAAGGAAGTTCCCACCTTATACATATTAGTTTAGTTTCTCATTCCTCTAAGTGCTTGTGCACATTATCTTGTTGTAGTTAAGGTTGATTTTATCCTAAGTTCTTTGCACACTCTACATGTTCTACTTGGAGCATGTATGATTTAAAATTTTATATATAGTTATGGTGTTGTTTTGTTGCTCTTGCATAACCCATTTAAAACAGATGAAGCCCTGGGTCAAAACAATTTTCTACTCTCAGAAACCATCATTTCGAGATTTCTTATGAAAATTGAGAGTGCAAACAGTTGGGCTCGTGAATAAGAGCGAGATCGAGTGTCATACCATCATCCTCGACTCCATGCCCAATGGATGTGACAAGGCAATTGGTCTTTTCATCTAGCAGGAAGATACCCTTGTGAGTCACCAAATTTTTATCCATATTTCACCCCCCAGGAAAAGTATTGGATCAACCATGACCCACATAGGAAAAACTAGAGAAAACATGGTTAAATCTTGCAAACAGGTCATAGATGGACTCAACGATGAAGTGGCGGGACCTGCCAAAGACCAAATGACTCTTCTATGTCTTAAATCTATTTAACAGCTATAGGAAGGCTAAGAAATGGAATTGAAGGGTTAGAGAAATAGGAGTGGTATCAAAAGAGCTAGGAGCAAGAAGAGAAAGAAGAAATGGTGAAGATCTGAAGTCTTTGGGCTCAAAATGGTTCAGAACGAGTAAAAAAATCAGCTAAGTATGGAGGAGGTAGCGGAGAGAACCATGTTTTGGCACGATGTTTCTCTAAAGTTGAATCCAAAAAGGGAAGCTCAAACTTGCGCCAGCCCTCCACATAGTAAATGGTCAACAAAGGTCAAAAGGCGGATAGGGAAGGGGCTCAAAAAAGAAGCTAAGTATAGAAGCATAGTGGAAGCCACCACGCGTTAGTTTGGCACTTCTCCAAAGGTATATTCAAAGGTGGAGGCTATAATAAGTGCAAGTTTTCCATGTAGCAAAGGGAGGCCATTAAAAATTCTAAGAGCCTACGGAGGCTTCCAAGTGTCGATCTGATGCTTCTTTAGAAGAAAAATCCTAAGTAGTTTCTAAGTGAGCGCAAAGCCTCCACGTGTCCCATTTCAAAAGGGAACAGGGTTGGGTTGAATAGTCAAACACTAAGACAAACCAGTGGAGGGTGCCAAGTGTCCAAATGGTGCTAGTTCAAGAGCAAGATTGAAAGGAGGTTTTCAATAAGTGGTAGGATGCCTCATGTCCTTGGTTAAGAAATATGACCTAGCTGAGCATAAGACCTAGCCAAAAAAATAGAAATTGAGCGAGGTGGTGGAGGAAGCCATGTCTTAGCTCCACGCCATTTCAAGAAAAAAATACAGAGGCCACCCTCGAATAAGCATTAGCCCTCCACGTGTCGATATATAAAAAAGGGGGCTGGTTTTTTTAAACCGGTCTTCCCGTCCTTTTGTATGGATCCGATAAAAACTTTGAAGGGACATATCTATTGACTCATGGCTCAAAATATTACAAGTATGACACCATTGGAAAGATCTCAGCCTCATCTATGCCATGGGTATCTGAAACTTCAAGTTTTGGGAGGTTAGATGGGAGAAAATGGAGAAACATCTTCAAGGCCATCAATGCGGGATCTATTTTTGCCCCAATAACTAGATTGGATATGATTTTCTCTTTTTCCTCCTCCTTGAGGCACCGAATAAGAATTTGATGCGATCAAGAGAGATTTTGGGGGAAGATTTTATGGGATGCATTAATAGTGGTGGTTGAGCTTGGAACTTTTCCCCCACATCTCTCTCTTTCTCCCCTCTGTGTTGAATCTATAAAAGCAAGGTCAAGATTCATTGTAAAGGATTGGAAATTCTTTTGTTTTTATAGGCCCCCTTTTATTTTGCCAAATGAATTCATGGAGTTTAGACCTTCCATTTAAATTACAATATGTTTCCTTCCTTATGGCAATTTTTAATGCATTGTATCAATCTATGGAGCAATAAAACACATTTGTGATCGATTTAAGATCCTTTCTTGTATCCGTTTCTCTCATCTAGTCTTTCGTTATGAATCTTGTTATCTATGCTTGTTTATTGTATGTATTTTGTTGGTTTGTGTCTATCAACAAAACTAATGTTCATCATTCCTTTGGTGCATCACCTTGAAACTTAATTTTGATTTCTTGTATTCCTTTTATCCATGTCTCCTTGGTAAAGCTTAGATTAGGTTTACGAATAGGTCTTACGAAAGTTTCCACACATGCACCTAAATAGAGGAATAGGAACCAGCCTTCAATCTGGAGAGTTTTCCATTTTCAAAGTCCCACACTTTGGGGCAAACTCAAAGTTATGTGAATTTCACCAAATGAATCTGCCTTAGAAAATTAGATCATTACTCATTTGGTGGTGCTGTGATTTTCATTAACAATTATTATTGTTACTATTGGATTTCAAATACTTTAAATAAGTAATTTTAACTAAGAAATGATCAAATGGAATGGAATCTCAAAAATGGACACTTTAGGTGCCTAAAATCAAGTTCGGAATGTGATTTGGAACATTGTAATAACTTTTACTTTTGTAAAAATCTCATATTTTAGGTTCTATTTTTAGGAAATAAGGCGCCACCACGTGCGTTGTGGCGGTCCATAACCACTTGATCAAGCTAAGGTAGCGAGTCTCAAAACCACCCTCGGTAGGGCAACGGTCCATGGTTTGTCACCCAGGTAGTGCAGCGGTTCTAGGACCGCCCGGCTACTCAGGGTGGCGGTTCTGTCACTTACAATAGAATTCCTCAGATCCGTGCTTGTGCATGCTTTTAACTGGTTTATTCTAATTGTTAAGTTTGTAAAATTACCTAAGAAGCTACCAACAATCAAATAATGCTCAAATATTTTTGTATTAAACATTTAAACCTACAAATGGAAGATTTAAAACATTCCTTCTCATTTATATTTATGGGATTGGGTTTTCCCCAAATAGAAAACCCCAAATACACTTAGTGTTGAAACAAAATTAGATTGGTAAAGGAAAAACCCTCCCAATCCTTGAATGGAAGTAATAACAACAATAAAACTTTAATCTAAACTAATCTAAACTAGATCTCCTTGTAGAAACCTCCATAGTTCTTCCTCTTTTGCTCCCATGGCTTTCTCCTCTCCAACCTAAAATTTTAGCAAACAAATAGACCAAATGAGGGAAATAGAATAAGGAAAGGATTTAATAAAATTCATAAGGATTTTAGGGCTAAGTTTGGAACCCTAGGATCTAGTGGCCAAGATTGATTTGATCTAAGGGTGGAGGATTCACCCTACTTTGTTTTGGTAGAAATATATCCTAAATGTTTAAATTAAATCCTTAAGGGTACATGTAGATGTGTGAATGGGGCCATTTAATTTCCTTAGAGTGCTAAACCTTTGTTGGTTCTTAGCAAGCCTTAGGAGCCAATGGAAAGGACTCTAAGTAATAGGATATTAAATTTAAATAAAATAACATAAGGGTAACCTTATAAGGATTGAACATTAAGAAAACAAGAAGAAAACATTTAACTATGTAAATTAATCTTTGGCACCTTCCTAATGAATAATGGATTAATGGACCTTAGAGATAAACTTGATATTATGTTAACCTTTTATCTAGACCTGGTTCTTTAATCAAAAAGTTGAGTTTAGTGGTGTTAGTTAGTTGTTGTATCCTAGGGGATTAACATCCTTGTAACCTATTTATCCTCTTACCTTTATCTTGTAACAAAAAAAAATTAGTCACAATTTTTCGGGATAAGTGTTAGGTGTTAGCGTGTTTTTAGAATGTCGTTTTGATGGGTGTTACACTAGGGTTTCCATTAATTCTCATTTAAAATGTTGACTATCAAAATATCATTATTTCACCTAATTTAAAATTCCACTTAAGTTCATTAAGGGCTAATATTTCCTAAGTTTAATTCATAACATCAATTCCCATCATTAAATATTTAGCCTTTCATTTTAATTTTGATTACTTAAATATTTTTATTAACAGACGATGCACACTATCATTCATTTAACCCCTATCACCAAAACGTAACTATTTATATACAATCTAAAGCAAGGGGTACTCCATTTACCCTAACACATTAAGTGGTCCCATTCATTTAGTACCCCTACTTAATTAAAATTACTCATTCCCATAAATAATACCACAACTTGAAATATGCGGGTCAATCCTCTACCCTTAGATTAGATTGATATGAACCCTTAGATTTAAGTCTTTCCCGAGGAATCCTTACTATCCCTATGAGGAATTTTTTATTCTTTACTCTACCATAATCTCTTCATTTGTGGATTTTTGATTTGTAGGTTAGAGGAGTAGAAGCCATGGAAGTAAGAGGGAGACCATGGAGAAATTTATTTTGGTTATAAATTTTGCAAATGGAAGGAAAATTCCTCCATTCCATTCCATATATAGTTTAGTTTATTCATGGGTTTGCTATTGCAAGGTTATCTATTTGTTTTATTGTAGAGATTTCACCATGAATCTGGTTTTGGGTATTTAATTATTCACATTTCTTGAGATATTCATTTAGGAAATCCCATTTTGTAATGCCCACAAATTACTTGTGTAAAACATTTCTAAATTCTCACATTTCTAAATTCTCCATCCTTGGAGAAAATTTCATCTCCAGTGCAAATGGTCGTTTTCAACATTTTATGGTTTGACGGGTGTTTCTCCCAATCAAATTTCATCCTTACATAAACAGGAAACATGGCCTCTTTTAGTTGGACACGGCTGGGAAAGGTACTTGAAAAATTTTATGAATCACCTCAACTTAAAAAACCTGTCTACGCAGAAGAACGACACTCATTTGAAGATTTTCATTTTGGTTGGCCTTGGAGTTGAGCAGAGAGCACATGTGAAGGATTCCGCTACTTCTCCTAAACTTAGATAAACTTTTTATGTAGCAAGTACTATTTGGCAGGATAGGGACACGTGGTCAGGTGACGCTCATTCAGGGTCTCTGCTTTGGGCACCATTTTCAAATTACACCATGAAGACACGTGGAGGCTTTCACCAGGTCTTCTCATACTTAGTGATGTTTTAAAATATTTTGAGAGGCCTAGGAAATGTTGAGGGACCATGCATGTTTGAGGACTAGCCCTTGAATTTTATTTTAAAGAAGCACCAAGAGGACACTTGGAGGCCTCCACTCACTTTGCATTTTGGTTGAAATTTTCAATGGTAAAAGCATATTTCCTCAAACCACGACACATGATGCCTTCCACTAGCTTTAAGCCTTCAAACAATTTTTTGGGCAGGACATGTAGTGAGCCTACGCTCATTCAAGGTCTCAACTTTTTGGGACCATCACAAGATGCGTCATTGTGACACATGGAAGTTAGAAAACTCAAAAGGCGGGGAAGCAAACTATTGGGGGAAACATGGATTTTTTTCCTCTAAAGTTAAAATACCAAAATGTTTATGCAAGCCCAACTAGAAGGAGGTCAAGGTTGGCTTTGAAAATTCAAAGGGGCGAAGATGCGAACCATTAGAGGAAACTTAGATTTTTTACCTCTTGTCATCAAAAGGATCAAAACATCAAAATGGCCCACATGCCCAACAAAGGATAGTCAAAATTTTGTTCCAGTCAACGGTGGAGGTGCGAACCTTTGTGGGAAATTTGGAAAATTTTCCTTTTGTGAAAAAGGGAAGTAAATTCTAAAAGGAAGCGAAGTTCTGCACAGGGACTTGCATCGAAAAAACGCGGAAGGGCGGAGCTATAGGGAAAACTTGAAAAAAATACATTTTCCAAAAATTAGGTGAAATATAATAACTCTGTCGTGGTTCCTTTGGGAACCACCTTAGGACATGTGTTAGGCTCATTTCTTAAAGGTGGAGGTGCAGGGGAAAATGTGAAAATTTTACATTTTTCCAAAAGTTGTAAAAGGAAAAAGGGAACCCACAGGCCCATTTTAAAAGTGGATCTCCCACATGGATGGTCCAAATTCAAAATAGAAATCAATGACAGTTGTGCATCTGTATCTGATTTTCTACCATTTTCACTCTAGAGCTCCTGGGGATGCGTATTCTTATGGTTTTTATCATTTCTTGGAGTCTCCTGCACGCCAAATGAAGAGGAACATTAATCTAGTAGCCTAGTTTGGTGGGGAAGGTCTGTAAACATATCTCACCATTAAATATGCAATCTGACTATCGGATTCGACCCAATTTTTCTTTCCTTGGCATGTGAAAGACCTGTTGATATCTTGGTTTGGTGAGGAAAATCCGGGGATATCTTTTACCATTAAGATGAGATATGATCTCTGGGCTCGATCTGATCTTCCATTTTTTCCTTCTCGGGCATGCAAAGAACCAGATTGGATAGATTAGGGGTGGAAGTGGTTGGCAAGTAAAAGGAAGAGTGATCTACCAGAAGGAGTTGAATGCGGAATATTTTTGAAGAGATCTACCCCAAGAACCTAGAAACTTTTTATAGATCGATTATGGTAATCATGATTGAGAAGCATGGCGAAACACTTGGTGCACTCAATGTTTGGACTTTTGGGGGGAAAAATATATTGTAAAATGTTATAAATTACACAAATTTACCATGCAAATGGTTGGAGAGTAAGGGTTAAGAATTGATTTTCTAAGAGAAAATCTTAATAGAGCCCATCTCCCTGAGGACTATTTGAGAAACCTGTATATCTCTTTTGTGTTAAACTTGATCATGTCAAGGTGGTTGTGAGTGTATAGCCATTGACAAGCTTTGAGATTGTTCTAGAAAATTTCCCCTGCTGATAAGTTTAATCAAATTTGAGTTATTCCATGTTGACTCTGGGAAAAATTATGTTTGCTTCATTTTTGAATGTCTGCAAATGGTTTTTCTTGTCCCGTTGCAATCTTGTATCAAAATCCCTCTCAATCACATAGATCTCAATCCTTGTGATAGTTTAGTGGCATCTGCAATTTCATTTTTGGAAGAGATTTCATCTGGGAATGAAATAAATGATTTAAAATCAGTTTTCTTTCATCTGTTGATGGATATTGTTTGTCGGCCTCTGGGTGCACATCAGGCATGATTGATCTTGGATTTTGATGTTTTATTGAGTCTTCTAACTTGAGCGTTCATGCTAAAATCTCATATTTTGTGTTAAAAGTGCTAATTTGGGCCTCCATTGAAGCACACATTCTGGTTAAAGGAACATTTTAGCTATCTTGAAGCATTTTGTTGTGTAAGTTCCCCATTTTGTAAAAAACTCTCAAAGATCTGGCAAATCAAGTTCATTCTGCCTCACCTCCCACCAAAAAATTCATTTAAAAACAACCAATCCTACCTGTACTACCCCTATTTGTCCTGTGTGTGTGCAAATGCATAATTTCTACCACCAAAACATGTAGAAACAATCAGGATTCCCAATGTCTTTAGTAACCTTTTCCTTGTTTTGAAAATATCTCCATAATCTGGAAGTGACAACTCATGAGAGTCATATTTGGTGTGTTGATCATATTTTCCCAAGGTCTTCTCTATAAAATTTGTGCAAAAGAAGGATTTACCAGCATTATTCAATAACAAAGGTTACAAAATAGGTTCTCTTACCTTGGTTAAAAGGCACAACCTAAAGTAGTTAGGATAAGATCACATCTTTTAAGGTCTTGTCCACTCTTTCCAAATCCTAGGTGCTAAAGAGTCAGATAGACTACTTCCATGGCTACAAAATGACATATATAATCATCTATCTACCTCTGAGTGTCTTTTCAAATCCATGATGCTACTTGGCCTTTGAAGGAGATTAAATTTGGGTACCAACATGCTTAAACGCATTTGTTTAGGGATATAGTGATTACAGTTCATATTCAGACCCTGGTAAACATTTCTTATATGCTCTAAGTGCTAATCCATTATTTCAAGCATCATCATGTGTTTAGGCTTGTAAGAAGTGTTCAAAGTTACAAGTGCTATGTGCAATATTTCCATTTTCTACAGTTATTGCACTAAGTTTCATTGATAAATCTGGATAAAGAAGAGTCAGGTCTTTCCATTTCTAGTTGCTAGTATTGACAGACATTTGACAGATCATATTTTAGTGCATTTGCACAACTAAGGTGGAAATCCTTAGTGGTGACTCCCTATTGATCTGATTCTTGATGAGTACCAGTGTCTTAACCTCTGTCAAGTGAGTTTTGTTACTAATCTTTGCAAATCTGGAAGGAAGAAGATCTTTCTTTGCTAGAGATCCTACTAGGACATTATTTCCAGAGCTAGGAAAAACAAAGTCAAAAGGAAGAAAATCCTGGAGAGTTATTGGAGATCAATAGTCAAGAAAATAAGTCCCCATTGATGAAAGTGATTGACCTATCATTGAATATTGCCATTCAAGTGATTCTGAATTAGGTAGTATTTTTGTGGAATTAAATTCTCCATCTGGAGAGGGGCCTTCATTTGATTTTGAAAATTTTGCTTCTCATTCTACTCCTATCTTTTCAAAAGTTGATAGGGTTTTCCAAGAAACAAGGCCTTTAGGGGATATCCATTTTGAAAGTTATACTCCTGTGTTTCAAAGACCCTCTACCCCTTATCAATTTGTCTCCCCTCCAGGGTCACCTCCTCAAAACAACATGGCCCAACCCCAACAAGACCTCCTTTTGTTGTAAACACCTTTGGTCCTATAAATTTTATAGGGATAACTAGTTATCCAAATGTAGTTCCCCAGGATGTAAGAAATAGATTACCAAAGTTCCAAGGAAACAACATTATAACTGGTGATCAACATTTAAAGATTTTTATCAATATGATGGAATACTTTGAGATTGAACATGAAGATGTATATATCAAATTGTTTATCCATACTTTGGAAGAGGATGCAAGGGACTAGTATAAAGCTTTGCCAAATAATTCCATTGATTCTTGGACAAAGATGAAAAATGCATTTAGATTGTAGTATGGTGATAGAATTGACCCTAGGTTTCTTCTATCAGAATTTGAAAACATCAAGAAGAATCCTAATGAGTCAGTACATGATTTCAACACAAGGTTTAACAAGACCTTGAGAAGATTTCTGTTAGCTTAATTAATCATGTGATGAATCATGTTAAAAAAAGTTACTTACTACTTGAAAAAAACATCAAGCCAATTCACCCATAGCTGTGGAAAACATCGAAAAAACATCAGGGTGTGGGCGATTAACCCAGAAAATCCTCAAACAAGTAAGGCTTTCTTGATTTGGAAGAAGTTGTGAAAACTATCGGGTGTTGTCAAAGAAATATCATACAAATTAGCGCGGCGTAGAAAAAGGGATTGGGTAGAGTTCACAAGGTTAGCACAAGAAATAAGGCCAAGACAGGTTTATAAACAATCATAGGACTGATCAAATATATGATGATAGAGGCAAAGGGACCTGTTGTATTTGGAAATAAATAGTCCTAGGCCGGGAAAATAGAATGGTACTTGACCCTTTGGCTGCCAAGATACTGTTGTGGAGGAGACATATGTGATTGATTTGTGTGACAAATGTTTTATGCTCCATGCTCCATGTGAGGAAGATCAGCAAGAAGAAAAAGCTGAGAAAATGATGATGATGTTTGCATGATGGGTTGCTTCACAAGCTCAAAACAAGTGCAAACTTCAACTAAGGTGATAAGTGCTAAAGCTACTTTAATGATTTTGGGATTACATCCATTGGGTACCTATTCTTCCTCCCTCTCATACTTTAGAAGTAGATACTGTACAATATTTTTAATTTCCCAATAATGACTTTGAATATTTGTGAAATTTAATGATAAAGAAGTATGATGGAGGAATCCCATATGAGGAGGATGGGTAATTGTTGTTAAACGTTGTTGTTGCCCAAGAGAAGGAGTACAACACAAGAAGTAGGGTTGTGTCAAAAGTATAGGGCCTCAAGTTAAGCCAAAAACTTGATTGCTTTCAAATATTCCTAAAGAGGCTCTTAAGAAATATGAATCTCCCAATTGCCTTGTTGTCCCAAAAAAAAATCATACCCCTCCACATGCCCAGTGTGGAAATCCTATGCCATCTAATGAGTGTGTCATCCTTCCTTCCAATGCTTCCTTGCCAAAGTATTTCCCTTATGATATTGCCCAAGTCTTGAGTCGATTACAGATCTCAGTCCTAATTGTTGAGTTGCTTAGGATTCCTGAGCACAAAAAAAGGGCTTTTGAATATTTGGGGTTGAAAGAGGTGAAGACTGCCCTAGGTAGAAATATAAACATTATGGAGACTCCACCAGTCATTGAAGAGTTGGAGACACCACCAGTATTGGAGGATTTAGGTGAACCACCTGAGGTTTATTAGGGGACATCCTTGGTGGAATATCAACTAAATGTGGATCCATTCTTCACCACTCTTATCATTAAGGATAGATTGCTACACAACTGTATGTTTGACTCAGAGGCATCATGCAATGTTATGCCTTTGGAGGTCATGAATGAGCTAGATATCAAAGTAAGAGAAACATATGGGAAGTGTATTGCTATGGACTCCAGAGAAGTGCCAGTGGTGGGATGTGTGAAAGGTCTAGTGGTGCAACTTATAGCTTACCCAGGTAAAACCTGATGCTTGATGTTGTTATTGTTGATTGCCCAACCAAGTGGGGTATGTTGTTATCTAGAAAATGGGTTGCAAGTGTTGGTGGGAGTGTTCAAATGGACATGTCCTATGCTACCATCCCAATTGAGGGCAGCCTTGTCAGGTTGTATGGAGAAAAGAAGATGTTGCACCTTAATGAAGATCCCAACAATGCATCTTACGAAGTATTGTACAAAAGTGTTGATGTTGATAACTTTGTAGGATTTTTGATGGAAAAGAGCACAAGATTGAAGAATGCAAGTGTCTTGAACAAGAAGACTCTCCTTGGACTTTATTGTTTGATGGATCTTGGTCCAAGTTTTGAAATGGTGCTGGTGTTGTTACAGTCTCTCCACACAAGGAAAAGTTTGTCTTTTCCATAAAAATCAACTTTGAGTGTACTAATAACATTGCTTAGTATGAGGAACTATTATAAAGTCTGAGGATTGCTTAGAAATATATTGCTAAAGACATCATTTTCAAGGGAGATTCAAAATTAATTGTCAAGCAAGTCAGAAAACTATATGCCACAAAAAATCAGTGAATGAAACAATACAAGCATGCAGTTTAGGATTTCATTAAGATGTTTGATTCATTCAACATTATGCATCATGATAGGAAGTTCAATGATTTGGTAGAAAAACTTGCAGTATTGGGAACTCAGTTTGATAATTGTGAAATGTCCCCATATATTCAATATGATGTCGAAGTATTGACAAGGCCATCTATCCCGACAACACTAAGCATTGGCAAGTTTTTGATGATGTTGCTCATCATCAAAAGATTTTGTAGAACAAAGGAAGTTTTCTAACTAGTGTATTGATTGGGAACCAATGGTGTGTGTAGAAGAGGGCAAAAAAACCTTTTTTGGTAAAGTCATTATCAATCGAAGACTAATACCATTCCAGAGGGCTGGTTGCTCTTGAGTCCAACTTTGATAATGTTGATTGCATTATTAACAGATGAATATAAAACTTAAGGGATATTGAGGAGCATGACCTTTGCACAAAAAAGAATAAACCAAGGAAGATTTCATTGGGAAGCAATCTCGGTAAGGAGGAAAAACAGTCTTATGTCCAATTGCTAAAAAATATCAAGATCGCATGGTTTGGACTTATTCTGAACTAAAGGCATATAGAGAGGATATGTTTCAACATGAGATTCCCTTGGAATCTAATGCAAAACCATTCAAGCAGAAGCAAAGCCCAATCAATCCACTCATATCTCTTAAAATACAAGTGGAACTGAAGAAACTGAGGGATGGAGGGATTATTAAGCCTATAAGGTATTCTTCTTGTGTTACAATCCTAGTACCGAGTTAGAAAGAAGAATGGTGACATCAGTATGTATGGATTTCAAAAATTTGAACAAAGCATCAATGAAGGATAATCATCCTTTGCCAGGACATGAAAAATATGCTACAGCTAGTGGTGGTTTTGAGCTACTTTCTACCTGGATGGTATCTCTGGTTGTAACCAAGTTGTGGTAAAGGAATCGGGAAGAATTAAAACGGCCTTTACCACTCCTTGGGGGACTTATGTATATGTCGGGATGCCCTTTGGACTGCTGAATGCTTTGGAAAACTTTCAAAGATCAATGGATGTTTCTTTTGTTGGTTACATCAATGATTTTATTATTACCTACCAAGATGATGTAAGCGTTCTGCGAGAAATCGAGGTGATCACTTGCTACACTTGGAAAAGATGGTGATAAGATGTAGAGAGTATGGCATTTCACTCAATCCAAATAAGTGCCACTTTGGAGTGTAGAAGGAAAAGTTTCTTGGTCACATTGTGTCACAAGAGGGAGTAATGATTGATCCAGAAAGGGTAGAGGCCATCAATAAGTTCCCAATTATAAGAACCAAGAAGGGAATTCAGTCCTTTGGGAAAATAAAATTCATCGAAGGTTCATATCAAGCTTTTTGAGTTGACCATTCCAATTACTTCCATGCTAAAGAAGGACTAGGTTATTAAATGGGAGGAGGATGCCATTCAAGCTTTCAGTGGGATCAAGGAGGCATTAAAGCATGCCCCTATTTTGGCAGTAGCTCTAGATTATAAGAAGCCTTTCCAACTATTTTCCTTTGCTTTAGAAAACACTATTGCATTTGTCCTGTTGCAGAAGGATGATGAAGGGTTGAGAGGCCAATTTCCTTTTCAGTAAGGCATTGCAGGGGGCTGAGCTAAAATACACTATTATGTTGAAACAATCATTTAGCTTGGTGAAAGCAACAAAGGTTTTAAGGCCTTATATTCTGAGTTCAAAATTGTTGCTTATGTTCTCTAAACCATGGTCAAAGACATCTTATCAAGAGATGGAGGTCTCAAGAAAAATATGCAGATGGGTGAACAAGTTACAAGAATATGACATGGATATCCAAACCACGAATTTGGTGAGAGGTTTGGGTTTGGCTAAGCTTATGGCTCAAAGAAACTTGTAAACTATTTAGATCAATGAGGTAGAAGAAGAAATGGTAGATGTCTTTGAAAAACTGAAGAGTTCTAAGTGGTACAAGGATGTGATTTTTTATCTAAGACATTTTTTTGCCTTGAGTATTTGAGTAAGAATTAGAAAAGGGCCCTTAAGTTTGGTTCCAAAAAATATGTCATTATTGATTATGGGTTAGCTTGGAAGAACCTTGAGAGAGTCCTCTTAAGGTGCATTCGAAGATGAATCCCCAAGATAATTTTGATCTCCAAGGAGGAGTTTGTGTGGAGAATTTTTTCTAGAAAAGTCATAGCACACAAGATCCTAAGGGCTGTCTATTGGTGGCCAAATATTTTCAAGGATGTAACTCTTTTGGTTAGAATATGTGAGAGTTTCTAGTGTTTCTCTGGAAGACTGAAAGCTTTAAGCTCCCTTCCTTCATAGCCTATGTTAATTGAATCCCCATTCAATCAATGGGAATGGATTTCATTGGTGATATTTCAAACCCTTCAAGTGCTGGCCATAAGTGGATTCTTGTAGCCACTGATTATTTCACCAATTGGGTGGATGCAATCCCCACCAAGAGAGAAACACACTAAAATTTCATGGACTTAATGCTAAACCATATCATTTGTAGGTTTGTGGTGCCAATCAAAATTGTTGCTTCTAATGCCATGAGCTTTGTAGCTCGAACCCTTAGTGGCGATGTGCAGAGAATAGGGGATCAAATGGACATATGCTTCTAATTATAATTATAATCCCCAAGGAAATGGACAAGTTGAGTCCAGTAATAAAAACTTGTTAAAGATTATCAGAAGAACCTTGGAGCTGAACAAGAGAAAATGGGGTGAGCAGTTGAAGTTTGTTGTCTAGGCAGACCGAATTACTATTAAAAGAGCCACTATAAAGATTCCATTTGAGTTGGTGTATGGAACTCAGGCCTTGCTACCCCTACATATGCAATTATCCTCATATCATTTCATTCAACAATTAGAAGATCAAGAAGTAAGTCCATATGATGCCGACATCAACTAGATTGTTGAACTTGATGAAGAAAGGAGGGCATCCCACCAAAGGCATGTAAAGTTCAAAGAGAAGATGAAGAAGTTGTTCGACAAGAAGGTCACCCCAAGAGCTTTCAATGTTGGATATCTGATGTTGTTATGGGATAGCAGGCATGAAGATAAGGGAAAACATGGCAAATTTGACGCTTTATGGATGGGTCCTTACTCCATTGATATTAGGATTGGTGAACATACCTTCTTCTTGAAGGACTTGGATGGGGAATTTCTTGAATTGCCTCTTAATGGCAGGCATTTGAAAAATTTATTGGATTGATTCCCCAGAATCAAGATTCTCTCATTTGTACAGTGTATAGTTTGTTGGTTTGTTTTCTGTCTTTTGTGTTTTTGTTTGTTCTAGTCCTGGTGGCCTTGGTTTTGCTAGTTTTGTGTTCATTTTGGGAGATGGTTAGGGTTTTATGCTCTGTGAAGCTGACTCCTTTGCCTAATGGATTTTTTGGCACTTGGCCTACTTTTGTTCTTTTTGGACTCGCAAGGAGTTCCCATCCTCGAGTCGGAGCTAATGTTGGTGCTCAAAAGAGTCTCACCCCATTTTGCCATTAAAAATCTATCAATTTACGGTCTCTGTCACATTTTATCTTCCGTATTGTGCCTAAAAGTCTCCACCTTCCTTTTGTTGTCGTAATTAGTCCTTTCCTAGACCAAGGATCATGTATAGATCCAAAATTGTTTCCTCATTTCTCTGTTCATCTGAAAAGGTCTATATTTGGTTGTAAAACTCAGGTTGTCCTCTTCTTTTCTTTTTCCATAATTAGGATTTGCTTTCCTTATCATTTTTTCTCTAAATACTTGAAGAAAAATGAATGGATGTAGCTTGGAGGAATGTATTTGAGCCTTGTAACATTTCTAAATTCTCCATCCTTGGAGAGAATTTCATCTTAGGGATCAAATGGTCATTTTCCACATTTTACGGTTTGACGGGCATTTCTCCTGGTCTAATTTACATCCTTGCATCAACAAGAAACATGTCCTCTTTTGGTTGGACATGGCTTGCAAGAGTACTTCAATTTTTTTCGAATTGCCTCAACTTAAAAAAAATGTCTACGTGGAAGAATGACACTCATTTGAAGATTTGCTTTTTGGTTGGCCTTGGGTTGTGCTGGGAGGACACGTGGAGGTTTCGCTACTTTTCTGGACTTAGAATAACTTTTTATGCATCCAGGTACTATTTGATAGGATAGGGACACGTGGCATGCCCGCACTCATTCATGGTCTCCACTTTAGGCACCATTTTCAAATTACGCCATGAAGACACATAAAAGCTTGATCAGGTCTTCCCATAGTCATTTTCAAAATCTTTTGAGCGGCACAGGGACATGTGGAGGGACCGCACATGTTTGAGGATTGGCCCTTGAATTTTATTTTAAAGAAGTGCTAGGAGGACACTTGGAGGCCTCTACTCACTTTGCATTTTTCTTGGACTTTTCAACGGCCAAAGGAGATTGCCTTGGACCCTGACACACAACACCTTCCGTAGAGCTTTAAGCCATCAAACAAATTTTTTGGTCTAGGGCATGTGGTGAGCCCACACTCATTCAAGGTCTTAACTTTTGGGGACCATCTCAAGATGTGCCATTGTGACGCGTGGCAATTTGAAAATTCAAAAGGCAGGGAAGCAGACCATTGGGGGTAACTTGGAGTTTTTACCTCTAAAGGATTACAATATCAAAATGGCCCTTAAGCCCAATAAGAAGGAGGTCAAGGTTGGCTTTGAAAAGTCAAAGGGGCAAAGATGCAAACCATTGTAGGTAACTTGGATTTTTTACCTCTTGTCATCAAAAGGATTAAAGCATCAAAATGGCCCACAGGCTTGACAAAGGATAGTCAAAAAAATTTCCAATCAACGGAGGAGATGCGGACCTTTGAGGGAAATTCAAAAAAATTTCCTTTGGTGAAAAAGGGAACTAAAGTGTAAAAGGAAGTGGGGTTCCACTGGGACCCGCACTAAAAACTAATAGTGGAAGGGATGAGCTATGGGGAAAAATTGAAAAAATTTCCCATTCCAAAAAGGAGGTGAAATAGCATAATTTGGCCATGGTTCCTTTGGGACCCACTTTAGGACACATGTTAGGCTCATTTCTCAAAGGCGGAGGTGCGGAGAAAAATGTGAAAATTTTACATTTTTCCAAAATTTGTAAAAGGAAAAAGGGAACCCACAGGCCCATTTTAAAAGTGGATCTCCCATGTGGACGATCCAAATTCAAAATAGAAATCAACGAAGTTGTGCATCTATATCTAATTTTTCTACCATTTTCACTCTAGAGCTCTTGGGGATGCATATTCTTATGGTTTTTATCATTTCTTGGAGTCTCCTGCACGCCAAATGAAGAGGAACATTAATTTGGTAGCCTGGTTTAGTGGGGAAGGTCTATAAACATATCTCACCATTAAATATGGAATCTGACTATTGGATTTGACCAAATTTTTCTTTTCTTAGCACGCAAAAACCTATTGATATCTTGGTTTGGTAAGTAATATCTGGTGACATCTTTTACCATTAAGATGATATCTAATCTCTGGGCTTGATCTGATCTTCCATTTTTTCCTTCCTAGGCACACAAAGAACCAGATTGGACAGATTAGGGGCAGAAGTGGTTGGCGAGTAAAAGGAAGAGTGATCTACTAGAGGAAGGAGTTGAATGTGGGAGATTTTCAAGAGATCTACCCCCTAAGCACCTGACAACTTTTTATATATCTGATTATAGGAATCATGAAGGAGAGCATGGTGAAACCGTGCACTCAATGTTTGGATTTGGGGGAAACTCTGTTGTAAAATGTTATAAATTGCATGAATTTATCATGCAAATGGTTGGAGTGTAAGGGGTCAGAACTGATTTTCTAAGAGAAAAGCTTGATAGAGTCCGTCTCCTGAGGGACTATTTGAGAAACTTGTATATCTCTTTTGTGTTAAACATGATCATGTAAAGGTTGTTGTGAGTGTACAACCATTGACAACCTCTCGATTGTCTAGAAACTTTCCCTATTGATAATTTTAATCAATTTGTGTTATTCCATGTTGACTGCGCAAAATTGTGTCTACTTCGTCTACATGAATGTCTAGTAAATGGTTTTTCTTGTTCCCGTTGAAATATTGTATTAAATCCCTCTCAATCACACATATCTCAATCATTGTGATAGTTTAGTGTCATATGGAATTTCATTTTTAGAATATGTTTCATTTGGGAATGAAGTAAACAATTTAAAATCACTTTTTCTTTCATCTATTGATAGAGATTGTTTGTAAGCCTCGAGTGTACCTCGGTGTGATTGATCTAATATTTTTATGTTTTATTGAGTCTTCTAACTCGAGCCTTCATGCTAGATTCTCATAGTTTGTTTGAAAAGGTGTTGATTTGGGCCTCCATTAAATTACACATTCTGGTTAAAGGAACATTTTAGCTATCTTTGAAGCTTTTTGTTGTGTAAGTGCCCCATTTTGTAAAAAATATCAAAGATCTCAAAAATCAAGTTCATTCTATGTCACCTCCCACCAAAGAATTCATTTTAAAACAACCAATCCTACACCATACTACCCTATTTTTCCCGTGTGTGTATGCAAATGCATAATTTCTACCACCAAAACATGCATAAACAATCAGTACTCCCAATGTCTTTAGTAACCTTTTCATTTTTGAGAAACTTGTATATCTCTTTTGTGTTAAACATGATCATGTAAAGGTTGTTGTGAGTGTAAAACCATTGACAACCTCTGAGATTGTTCTAGAAACTTTCCCCTGTTGATAATTTTAATCAATTTGTGTTATTCCATGTTGACTCTTGCCAAAATTGTGTCTACTTCATCCCTGAATGTCTGCAAATGGTTTTTCTTGTTCCCATTGAAATATTGTATAAAAATCCCTCTCAATCACACATATCTCAATCCTTGTGATAGTTTAGTGGCATATGTAATTTCATTTTTAGAATATCTTTCATTTGGGAATGAAATAAACAATTTAAAATCACTTTTCTTTCAACTATTGTGAGAGATTGTTTGTAAGCCTCTCGAGTGTACCTCGGGTGTGATTGATCTAATATTTTTATGTTTTATTGAGTCTTCTAACTCGAGCCTTCATGCTAGAATCTCATAGTTTGTTTGAAAAGGTTTTGATTTGTGCCTCCATTAAATTACACATTACTGGTTAAAGGAACATTTTAGATATCTTTGAAGCTTTTTGTTGTGTAAGTGTCCCATTTTTAAAAAACTCTCAAATATCTCAGAAACCAAGTTCATTCTATGTCACCTCCCACCAAAGAATTCATTTTAAAACAACCAATCCTACTGTACTACCCCTATTTGTCTGCGTGTGTGCAAATGCATAATTTCTACTACCACAACATACATAAACAATCAAGACTCCCATTGTCTTTAGTAAAATTTTCCTTTTGAGAAACTTGTATATCTCTTTTGTGTTAAACATGATCATGTAAAGGTTGTTGTGAGTGTACAACCATTGAAAACCTCTCGAGATTGTTCTAGAAACTTTCCCTGTTGATAATTTTAATCAATTTGTGTTATTCCATGTTGACTCGGCCAAAATTGTGTCTACTTCCTCTCTACGAATGTCTGCGAAATGGTTTTCTTGTTCCCATTGAAATCTTGGATAAAAATCCCTCTCAATCACACATATCTCAATCCTTGTTATAGTTTAGTGGCATATGGATTTTCATTTTTAGAATATCTTTCATTTGGGAATGAAATAAACAATTTAAAATCACTTTTCTTTCATCTATTGTGAGAGATTGTTTGTAAGCCTCTGAGTGTACCTCGGTGTGATGATCTAATATTTTTATGTTTTATTGAGTCTTCTAACTCGAGCCTTCATGCTAGAATCTCATAGTTTGTTTGAAAAGGTTTTGATTTGGGCCTCCATTAAATAACACATTTTTGTTAAAGGAACATTTTAACTATCTTTGAAGCTTTTTGTTGTGTAAGTGCCCCATTTTGTAAAAAATATCAAAGATCTCAGAAATCAAGTTCATTCTATGTCACCTCCCACCAAATAATTCATTTGAAAACAACCAATCGTACTGTACTACCCCCTGTTTGTCCTATGTGTGTGCAAATGCATATTTTCTACCACCAAAACATGCATAAACAATCAGTACTCCCAACGTATTTAGTAACCTTTTCCTTTTTGAGAAACTTGTATATCTCTTTTGTGTTAAACATGATCATGTAAAGGTTTTTGTGAGTTTATAACCATTGACAACCTCGAGATTGTTCTAGAAACTTTCCCCTTTTGATAATTTTAATCAATTGTGTTATTCCATGTTGACTCGCCAAAATTGTGTCTACTTCCTCTCGAATGTCTGTGAAATGGTTTTTCTTGTTCCCATTGAAATATTGTATAAAACTTCCTCTCAATCACACATATCTCAATCCTTGTGATAGTTTAGTGGCATATGGAATTTCATTTTTAGAATATGTTTCAGTTGGGAATGAAATAAACAATTTAAAATCACTTTTCTTTCATCTATTGATAGAGATTGTTTGTAAGCCTCTGAGTGTACCTCGGGTGTGATTGATCTAATATTTTTATGTTTTATTGAGTCTTCTAACTCGAGCCTTCATGCTAGATTCTCATAGTTTGTTTGAAAAGGTGTTGATTTGGGCCTCCATTAAATTACACCTTCTGGTTAAAGGAACATTTTAGCTATCTTTGAAGCTTTTTTGTTGTTTAAGTGCCCCATTTTGTAAAAAAATCTCAAAGATCTTAGAAATCAAGTTCATTCTATGTCACCTCCCACCAAAAAATTCATTTGAAAATAACCAATCCTACTTGTACTACCCCTATTTGTCTGTGTGTGTGCAAATGCATAATTTCTACCACCAAAACATGCACAAACAATTAGTACTCCCAATGTCTTTAGTAACCTTTTCATTGTTTTGAAAGTATCTCCATAATCTGAAGTGACAACTTGTGAGAGTCGATTTGGTGTGATGATCATATTTTCCGAAGGTCTTCTCTATAAAAATTATGCAAAAGAAGGATTTACCAACATTCTTATCTAACAGGTTACAAAATAGGTTCTCTTACCTTGGTTGAAAGGCACAACCTAAAGTTGTTAGGATAAGATCACATCCTTTTAAGGTGCTACCCACTCTTTCTAATGCTTCAGTGCTAAAGAGTCAGATAGACTACTTCCCCGACTACAAAAAGACATAAATAATCATCTATCTGCCTCTGAGTGTCATGTCAAATCCGTGATGTTGTTTGGCCTTTGATGGAGATTAAATTTTTGTACCACCACATCTAACCCTAAACTTGGTTATGAAAGGATATTTTTCAATTCATTTGTCTTACTTTTTCTTTTCTTATTTTACGAGGTTTGAAGAGAAATGGAGGTGTAAGCCATGAAAGGAAATCCCAAGTTCATGGAAGAATGAACATTCTTCCCTTCTTTTCTAAGTTCTCTTTACACTCTCTCCTAGGATTTGCACAAATTTATTATTTTTTTAATTTATTCTTTTTGTATTTGCCCTATTAGGCATATGTGTATTTTCTCCATTCTAAGGAAATAGTTGGAATAATGTTTATATACACATGGGTATAAGGGTATATCCATATATATATATATATATATCCTTTAGATTTTAGGTATTATTAAAATGATTTTTATAAAATGCATGCATACATACATACATACATACATATTGTTCGAGTTATCCATTTGCGTGGTGGGTTGCATAGACCAAAGAAAACTAATTGTGTAAATTATAAAGGCCAAAGTTTATTTAATATAGCAAGGTTTAATCAAATGGTTTGATTTGTTTTAGTGGGGAGGCCGCCGACCCCACTCCCCATCCCATAGTATATGGGGTGGGGGGTGGGGTCAGTAACCTCCCCTACCATTCCCCCTAATAAAAGTGCACAGTGTCGCGACTTAGATAATCGATGCAAGAATTTATTTATTTATTTTATTATTACATTTTTCTGTTTTTAACGTTATATATATATTTAAAAACAGGTATATATATATTATATATATATATAATATTAAAATAATTAAACCAATTATATTTTAATATTATTATTATTATTATTATTATTATTAGCAATGGTAATAATTTTAGAATATTAATAGTGTCAACTAAACCATAACCCTTCATCTAAAATTTTCCTTACAACTTGATAATAATATTATAAGATGTTAAAAGTTAAATTTATTTCTCCCCCTTACTATTACATTATTTAACATTTGATCCTTGTATAAATTTATAGAAATTTGATAATAAATTTATACAATCAAATGAGACTAAGGTCTAATGGTAACCATGCATTTTCTTTACTCTATTTGATAAAAAGAAAATCAATCCATTTGTTGACAAGATAAATAACCAAGGAAATTTTTAAGACTTTTTCCATCAACACATATAAAGTTTAAAATTGGGAAAATTTTAGGACTTTCTTTCAACAATACAAAACAAAACAACTTATAGTTTAATTTACTACCATATGCCTTTCATGTAATACAATAGGAATAAATATTTCTTTCTTTTACAAAATACAAGTTTCAACCATTCCCACAAGTAGCTTATAACAATATTTCCCAATAGTTTTAAAATAAGAACAACACACCTATTGAAGACAATAAATCAACTAAAATGAGAACAAAGTTGTTTTCTTTTCAATCACATTTCCATTATATCAAGGACTTGTTACACTAAAATTGTTTCTCTTCCCAACAAGCAAAGAAGTAATATTAAATCCTTTAATTTCATTTCCAAAGAGAACTAATACTACAATTTTAATAAATAAGACAACTAAGAACCTCATCTTTAAGAATGCAAGTTTACAAGACCTCCATACACAATGGAGACAACACGATAAATATAACAAGAGATTTTTTTTTATTCTTTCTCCAAATGCTACAAGAAGGCCTTCATCATCTAAGCTCCACCCTCTTCCAAGATCAAACACACAACCAAAAATGGGGGAGTAGGAAACACTCTCCACCAAATCAATACTCTAATTAGGAAGTGAATCCTCCTTCCTCATTTTCTCTGAGCCCCAACAATGAGACAATATGGAATATTTGACAACCATGGCAACAAAAGACAAGGCTTCCACATTTACTTTCAAGAAACATTCACACAAGAAAATGACCACAACACATTCATTTTTATACACATACTTCCCAAAACATTGGATCTAAAACAAGCCAAGTAGAGAAAGGAATATGGGGATACCCTTTTGCCTCACAAGGGTTTGGATGACCACCTCAAAACCTCCAAAAATCAATGAACCCCAAAAATATCTTATGCCTACCTCACTCTTATGTCTCCCTCTTTCTTATGTCTCCCACAATGAACAACATAACAAGATGAGAACAAGGTGGGCCACAAAACTCACTTCCTCCTAAATACCCAAGAGAAAATCTTATGTCTCACAATTTCTTTAATCCCCATTTCACTACCCAACAACACTCATGCAATAAAACATTCATTCAACACATAAACACATAAAGCAAGAGAAGAAAACAAGGGTGGAGACCCTACCTTTCCATAGAAATAATCCACTCCAAAATCAAGTTTCAAAATCCTCAAACAATATTCAACTCCAAAAAGAAAGCATTGCCAAAATGGGAGAGCTAAAAACTAAGCATATAACCCCCAAAACTTCACAAAATTCCAATAAATAGAAAAAAGGGAGAGGGAGATGATGTGGCTCCATGTAGGATGTCACATCATTTCTTCTCCATCCCACATCACCAAGGTCAAACCCAAACCCTAAATTATAATAAACTAGTTGTTAGGAAATGACCACCCTCTTACACACTCAACCCAACCCACACCCCTTAAGGACAAAATTAAATACCCATGTAAGAAAAGTGAAATTAATTGCCCTTTTCCTTCATTAAAACAAAAAATAGGACCTAAAATAAGTCCCTCACATCATAGGCTAAGTGGGTGGGTGACTTTAAGAGGTGTGGGACAAGCTTAGCTTGTCCCACAAGTCTCCAAAATAGCCTAGAAGGTCAAAATCCGAATTTCACAAGGAATATTGAGTACACAAAACCCAAAACACATTGAAAACACTCCAAACCAACACTCATTAAGGCTACCAACTCACATTTATTTCCACCTCTTTTTCACATCCTAATTAGCACTAGATAAACACTTTTAAATTAACTTAAGAGGGTGTTAAACACAATTAATAAAAGTGACTCCACATGCTAATAAAAATATAATAACTCACAATTAAATAAAAATCAAAAAGACAAAATTACCAACATTCCCAAGGTCATCCCCCATGGGGACCTCCTAACAAACTACAACAACAAACAACATATGAATACATGTGTTTCCATGGTGACCTATTGCCAATACTCCATATTCTTTCATTGTTGGTCTTCTATCCCCCTTTGGTTTATTGTGTTGTAAACACCTACAAAAGTCAAGACAATACCTTAATGGCGTTGTGGCCATATTAACAATGTCGAATAGTAAAAATACATGAATATAAATATAATCAATTATCGTAACCTAACCATCGCAAAACAAGTAATTTTCCATTGTTCAAAATTTCAATTATTTCAATTTCATTAATTTATCAACTAGCCATAAGATCACTACATCAAATACATCATATAATTATCGAAATAAATGTATCAGTCACATATAAGCTCAAAATCAATAATTAGCTATTTCCAACATACATATAATCCATCCTAGAAATCCTTTCATAAGTCTAACATCCATATTATTTATCAATTAACTAATAAATATTACAATTCCCATATATCAATATCTAAACTATGATAAAAATGTCCATAAATTTAGTCTATACTAGGCAAAATCATAAACATATAAATGTCGAAGAGGAGTGGGTAATACACATTTTCTTTTATCTATTAGAATATACACTTATATACATATATACATGCATATATTGCCATAAATAAGGCAGATCTACATTCTATTTTAAAATATAACCATCTAATTCCATGGTTTGATCTAATAACACATTTTGTTGAAAAGAAAGATCCACGCAGGCGACTGGTGTTGGTCACCTAACCGGTCACGGTTCCTCTTATGTCTACTAATAATCGTAGGAGGGGCTACTGACATGGGTTATTGCAAATCCATTTAATTTTATTAAAACATCCACGAGGCATATATATTCTTCAACTTATGCATATATTTATGCTTTTACCGAAGTTCAAGTTTAATAACAACCTTACTTTTGTATTTGATAAGCACAGATACTCAAGAAACTAAGTAAAAGCTGATTTTATTATCTTGTTTGAATTATCACGAGACCAATCCCGGTTTTTGTTCTTTTGACGTTGGTTGGTCGATTCTTTGTCATGTCATTGCGTAATTTTATTTTTTTAAAATGATATTTATAAACATATATATTGAACAATAAACACACACACACACACACACACACACAAAATATCAAGCGAGTTGTAATTTCTTTGGTTTATAAAAAAATATGCAAGTGCTTAAAGGCCAAATTAAATGCACTAATGAGTAACTCTTACATTGCAACAATGTTAAAACATTGACTACAAGGGTTCCTTTTAAACCACATTACATTGAACTTCATAGAGAGAAGGAATTTAACCATTTTCTAAATGCAAGTTTCTTTCCTTTTCACAATAAAAATGACATCCATTTCAAGAGAAACAATTATACTTCCATATATCTTTCCAATACAAACACAAGTATTTTACAAGATGAAATCACAAGAAACTTTATTTCATTTCCAAATTTTAAGGAAATACATTTTTAATAAATACAACTTTCAAATTCCTTATTTCAACCATTTTAAAAAAACATAACTTGATAGTAAAATTTTCAAGATACTTTCTTTAAAATACAAGAGTATACAAGCCTTCCACTCCAAGGTGGAAACAACATGGCCAAATTTACAAAAATAACTCTCTTTTTGAATCTTCCACAAAATAACTCCTTCCAAGATGACAACTTTAGCTCCTTTATTTCTTCAAAATCCAATCACAACAATCGAGGAAAGGGAGTAGAGAACTCTCTCCACCAAACCTATATTATAATGAGAACAAGAATCCATTATCCTCATTGGCCTTAGAGCCTAACCAATGAAGAAATAAAGGGTATCAAGCAACCATGGAAACAATTTCAAGGCTTAAAAAAACCATTCACAAAATTTTTTTAACCCAACAACCAAAATACAATAACGGAGAAAAACATACAATTTTCCCAAGCACAAAGGCTTAATATCCAAGCCAAGGGAGAAAATAAATATGGGGAATCACTTATGCCTCTAAATGGGTTAAGTGTCCACCTTAAAAGCCTCCAAATACTTCATCCACACAACCATAACCAAGCTCTTATAAATCCCTCAATATCTTATCTCTCCCTTAATCTCTTATCACTCCCTCAAATAGAACATATCAAGATAGTAAGAAATATTTCTTATTAACACAAGGTGGGACACCCAACCCAAACTCCCTCCAAATTCACAAACAAAAACTCTTATCCCTCGCTTAATATATCCCCATTTTCTTTCTCCGACAATATATTAAGGCCATACTATCCCCAACCCAAAACACACAACATTCATTCATTTTACAACCTTTTTATAATAAATAAAAGTACAAATGTATGGGTGAAGTCCCTACCTTGCCATTGCAAGAAATATCTAATCCAAAAGCATAAGATTCAAGATTTTCCATTTCTAAATCAAGCACAAAAAATCTCCCATTCCCCAACAAGAACTCCAAAAACAAGCTCCTTCAAAATACAAGTGTGAAATAAAAACTTCTAACCCCAAAAACTTCAAAACAACATACATAAATAGAAAGAAGATGAGAGAGTGGTGACGTGGCTCCATGTAGGATGCCACATCACTTATCTTCCACCGATTCACAAGGTTAATCACCAAGCCCAAATCTCATTAATTGGTGGGTTAGAATATGACAAGTTCTCCTTCCACACACAAACCATTAACCCTACTTCTAAGGAAAAAATTAAAAGATCATGTAAGAAAGTGCAATAATTTCACCTTTTTCCTTCCAAATTACATAATGGGGTCTAATTTTCACCCCTTAACCCATAGGTATAGTTGGTAGGTGAATTTAAGAGGTGTGGGACAAACTTAAATTTTCCCATAAGCCTCTAAAAATGGCTCCAAGGCTAAAATTCGAGTTTGACAAGTAAGGTTGAGTACACAACACCAAAACCAATAAAATCCTTTTCAAATCAATAATGCAACAAGGAAAATCTAGACAAATTAAATGCCCCTTTGTCCCATCCCAATTAATTTAATTAACATGATTAATCAACTTAAATAAGATCACATTAATTAACAATATTAAAGTGAAACCCATTACAATAATAAATCAAATACTCCACAAATAAATAAACTGGAAAGGAAAACAACACATATACCCATGGTCACCTTAGAGGCCACCCCCCAATGGTGACCTCCTAATAAATTCATCAATAACATAACATACAAAAACACAAGTTGCCAAGGTGACCTAGTTGCCAATGCCCAATATTTTTTCATTGTTGGTCTCCTTTCCCCTTTGTTTGTTGTGATACAATTTTCTGCAAAACTCAAAATGATACCTCTTCAGCCTCATGTCCATATCAATGACATCAAAATAATAAAATTCATATATATGAATCAATTCAAATCCTCGAATAACACAATTGAATCATCATCAAAATCAAGTAATTCCATCAATTGTTTGAAATTTCAAAACATTTCAATTCTCTCATTTCATTAACAACAATGAGATCAAAATACTAGTTAGGTCATTAAACAAAATCTATATGTCAAAATCCAAAGTGTCAGTATATATAAAGTAGTAACTCTAGATCATCATCAATACTAAAATATCAATCCATGCATGTAATTAATCATATTAGTTACAACATTGCAATAATCTAAACATCAATATTGTCTATCAAATAGGCTAACAAAAATACACTAATATTTATGTCTCTAATCAACAATAATAAAAACATAGCATAATAAGTGTCAAGAGAAGTCAGCATTACACATTTTGTTTCACCTTTAAAAACATTTATAAGATTATCTAAACAAAAAAACATGAATTATCTTGAACTCATCCCAAATCAATATATGTATTTTGTTAACATAAATAAAATTTATAGTTTCATCTTTAACATGAACACCTCTCGATAATGAGTATATAATTTCTCATTGTATTGTGTAATGCGCACCCCTCTTTGAAACTTTTGTTAGTATGATTTTGAGAATTATGGTTTAGCGGACATTAATAGATGGATATTATTAGTATGTTATTACTTGTATTATATATGGTATGAATTACTAGTAGACATCGATAGATTATGATCTAGTATTGTTTCATTGTATCTTGACGGTTTGGATTTTGGATGGTGATGATTATATTGTATGTTGGACTGACCTTATGATCTTGTTAATGTTATGACTTATCAAATTTTAGATATTCAGTGATTCCAAATAAGTTCTAGAAATTCTTCATTTTGATTATGATAGCATAACTTCGTGTATGATGTTGTGGATGATATGTATGTACATGTTTTATTTATTGACGTATTTAATTTGGCCTTGAGGAAGAAAGGGTATTGTTTAATTGGTTATAGGAAATTATATCATGAAAACAAGAAGGGGGTTAAGAGACTAACAATGGAGGAATACTTGATATTGGAAACAAGGTCACCTTCAAAACTTCATGTTATTTGTCTTCTTGTGTTTTCTTGAGGTCTTCATGGAAGCAACAACTTCATATGTGACCAAGGGGTTTAAATTTTGGTTTTAATTCCTTTATTTGTTTAGTTGTGCATGTGATTTATTTATTGTAATGTATGCTCACTTTATTTGTGCTTAAGTAATTTTCTTAAAAAATTTAATTGATCATGTGATTAAGTTAAGTGGGATGTGACAAATGGGCATTTAATGGGTTGAGTAGTCCTTGATGCTTTCTTGATTTTAATTACATTTGATTTTATTTTTGTAGGTTTACTTGTCCCTCTTACCCAAACTCGAATTTTTACATGAAATCCACTTTTGGAGGGTTGTGGGACAAGTTAGACTTGTCCCATGCCTCTTAAACCCCCAACCAACCATACCTATGATGGGAGGGGTTAATTTTATCCTTCATTATGTGTTTTAGAGGGAAAAAGGGTGAGTAATTGCACTTTATTACAAACTCTTTTATTGTATCCTTTGAAAGTATGGGTGGATGTTTGTGTGTGTAAGAGGAACTTGTCATTCCCTCACCCACCCATTTATGAGTCTTGGGATTTGTGTTTGACTTGGTGAAGTGGATTGGAGGAGAAGTGATGTGGCATCCTACATGGAGCCACATCACCACCCTCTCCTCTTTTTCTATTTATGTGAGTTATTTTTGAGTTTTGGGGGTTACTTGGTTTCACTACACACTTACCTTTTATGGAATTTTCTTGGAATTTTTGGTAGCGTGCTTTTGGAGATTGCATTTGGGTATATAGTGAATGGGGCCACCTAGTCCATTAATGAGTTAGAATAAGTTGTCACCCTCCTCTTTTGGACCAATAATTAAATAAAATGAAAATTGGCTATAGGGTAAATAAATAAGTGATATTGTGCATGGGTGATTAGCTAATGATTTAAAATAATTAAATTAATTAGAATTAAAAGGTATAGTTAAATAGATATATATCGAGAATGGAGGTTAGGAGTAAACTAACTTAGGAGTATATTTAAATGGGAAAATTAATGAGGGTGACCTAGCTAATATTTTAAATAGAATTAATGGGAACCCTAGAAGAGGGTCAAGTTCGAAATGTGTTTAGAATTTAATTGATAATATTTAATTATTAATTTAATTCCAAAAAACTTACGAAGGTGTATATATTCTGAGATAAATTTATTTATCACAACTAATGCTTGTGACCCTTGCAAAATTCAAACCTTTTAAAGAAAAAAATAAAACTAATTTCTAAAGTAAATAATGGTGTTTGGGCATGGTTTTGACGTGTTTTTAAAGTGGACGTTGCATATTACTTTACATTTATATCCTTATGTTGTAAATTCGAAAATTTATTGAACAAAAATTACTTAAAATGTTACTGAGAATGAATTCGGATTTACCTTCATTATAGACCTAATCAATTACATTATCTTGTCCTTTCCTCTACATAACCTCTCACTATTAACATGTTCCAACCATAGATATATTTTACACATCAACTTACATTTAGTGAACTTAACCTTGCTAAGATTTTCTATGTGTTCATACTTCACATATTTTCTCAAATTTATTATCCCATCAATGAGCTCTTGATATTTAGACTTCAAGTAATAAATTTTAATATCTCACATGATCTTAATTCAATTTCACATAATTGGATGTAAGAATTATCTTCTTGCTCATCAATATGTTATTTTGTAGTTAGATGTTAAAGTGTTTCCATGTTTACTTCATCATTTATCATCTCTTTCCTAGAAGACACCTCACCATTGGGTAACTTCCATACCTTGTAATTAAAATTCTATTTCTTGCATCAATTATACATATTCATCAAATATTCTAGCCCTAGGTGTTTTTATAATGATTCCTTTTTTAAATTACGTTTGTTTATGATACACCAATACTAAATGATGGTACTCTTATAAACCTTATATTAAAATTTATTTTGTAGAATATATTTCTTTACATACATTCTATCTACTATCATGAATGAAAAAGAAAACTATCCATGGCCACTTCATAAGTGATATAATCTTTCACTAAATGATACCAAATTATGCAATCATAGTTAGACATTCTACCAAATAACTTCCTTATACCATGCAATTTCCAACCATATGAAACAATACTACCGATAGCTACTTGCATCCTACACATAGAGAATAGCAATCTCAAAAGAAAAAAAAAATGAACCTTCTGAAAAATTTATCTATCCAAAGAAACACTTAATTCCTTTCATATAAATTGGAACCTTACTAATTGCTTCCACCATTTCAGGATCTATATTGACTCCTTGTGAAACTATGTGCCCTATAAAGTTTTCCTTTTGTACCAAGTGACATTTCATAGGGTTTAATGAAATCTCATATCATCTACATTTTAGAACATTTTTTCAAGGTGCTTTAAGTGAACACCCCTTTTATTAGAGAGAAGATCTAACTTGAAATTTGATTTCTCACAATATATTGATCATAAAAAAAAAGGTAGAACATGACACTAATGGGAAGATATACAAGCCTTACTCAACAATCATCAAAACAAAAATGATGAAAATATGAGTAAATATAACTATAACAACACCTAACAACTTAATTAAGAAAATTTTGAGCATCATTACATTTAAACTACAATTATTATAGAGTAGAAATATGTAGTAAAATATTCTAAACATATGTTGAAAAATGCTATCTTTAATACTTTTACCTCTTTCTAGTCACACCCCAATTGAATGTGTCATGCCTTAATGAATTGAAAATCAGCAAAAGATCTTAATTTATACAAGTCGGCTCATTAAATCAATAACATAGTTTCAAAGTGGATCCTCATTGTCTCATTGTTCAATAATATCAATTGATCATATGATCCTAAATATTACTTTTTCCTTTACGTGATTTCCACTACATCATCACATTGGGAACCCAATTACATGAGTAACTTTATTGTAATAATATACGACTCTAAAATTTGAAAATAAAAATTACCCATACATTACTACATGTGACATGTATCACATTACCAAGGTGATAACCACAAGAAATGTTCATGTACATGGTGTACTATTGCACACAAGACTATTCATTACACTCCAGTGAATCCCACCACAATTTCTAAAATGGGAATAGATTGATTTGTAGTTTTATTTATAGGTGCATGCTATTGAAATGAATATCTATTGGTAACATAACTCAAAGAAAATAAAGTATGATATGTCATGTACTAAAATCATAATTATTTATGTAGAAGACATGTATAACGCCCCACAATTTTCCACAAGAAACCTCAAGAAAATCGATAGCAAAACATGAAAAATTATGGAATAATTTTTTTGAAAGGTTCCAAGGCCTTAGCTCGGATTTTAATTAAATTTAGATTACAAAATTTTAAACTATTAATTGGCGTTCGAGACTAAAATAGTGATTAATATTTTTAACCCAATTTCAAAATGATGTTACAATTTAATTCCTTCTCTTCTAGACCCAAATATTTTATTTAAATAATCCTTATTTAGCTTTTCGTTATTTAACTCCATTAATCCCTTTTTAAAATTCATTATTTAAATGCCCATTAGCAATTTTAAAATTTAATTAGACAAGGGTAATAATCCTCTAGTGTTAATGGTATGCACATAATAGTTAGTATATTCCTTAAATAGATCAAGTGAGCACAACTTAGCCTAACCCTTTTGGTCCCCACTTAACATTACACACACATCTTTTTATTTAATTCATTCCCATTTAAATACCCCATCACTTAAGTGATGTAGGGTTCATCCTACACCCTTAAATCTAATCTTTCCTAGCCCTTAGATTTAGGTTTGCTAAAAGTAACCCTAGAAATCCTTATGGGTTCTCATATATTATTTTCTTAGACCTAAACTCTCGTTTTCTTGTTTTTTTTTTTGAGGCTAACGAAGAGGGAAGAGAATGAAGCCATGGAAGGAGATCAAACCCTTGGCGGATACTCGGAAGAAGAGTGATATTTTTAGCCTCCCTCTCCAAGGTTTTGCTTATCCTCAAAATGTCATTTGTCTGTTATTATTTGCATCCCATTTGTAAAAAAATTTACCCAAAATAAGTTGTGGGTATTTTCCGAATATAATCTAGTTTATTTTGAGGTTTGGAATGTAAATCTATACATTTGAATCTTTACATATTTCTCATATAAATATGTCTATTTACACATGCATGCATATATATTCTTAATGTTTCAAATAAACTTTTTTATTTATACAACCTTATAAAAACTGGTTTATATAACCTTGGATACCTCCATCTTATTTTGATCTTCACGAAATCTTTGTTTTATAATATTTGGATTAATGTACATACATACATACATATATATGTACATATATATCTATATGTATGTATATATGTATATAAATATATATATATATTGTTTTATACGAGCCGCAAGAAACCAGTTACACACAGGCCGCATTAAAAATTAAGGGCCGCTGTTTTTTTATAGGGTTTCGGATTATATATTGTTTGGGGGTTCAAAAGTATTGGGAGAGGGGCACCGACCCCACCACCACCCCATATACAAGTATATGGGTTGGGGTGCAGTGGGCCCTACTCCCCCAACCACATTCTTATTTAAAACCAAATATGCGCAAGGAGAGGCCAACTAGCAAACACCATTCATATTTTTATTGTTTGACTTTCTATTTATTAAAACAAAAGAACAAATTTACACTCAGCCACATGATAAATAAATTTTGTATTTTAGTAGAAATTTTGACTACTAGTGTATATGTATGTATGTATGCATGCATGCATGCATGTATTAATAATTATTAATGATATTTAGACAATGATTTTATGTGTTTGAGAATAAATAATGTATCTTAATAATATATAATTATTATATATTAATAATACGTATTTATTTATAATTTAAGTTTTCTTATTAAAAAAGAATAGGAATTGCAACAATAATAAGTAATAGGTTTGTGTGTATAGGTGAAAATTTTATGTAACTTTGTACAAATCAAGAAGCTTATAGTTGTATGAAATTGTGTTTTGTCATATGCTCCAACTTTTTATTACAAAGAAAGTATTAGATTAAATAAAATTTGGTAATGTCTATTCCTTTTCATATCCATTTGGATAGGAGGGATATAAAAAATACTTAACTTTGATTTATTTTTAATAAGTAATCTAAAATCACTTAAAATTTTTCTCATACTAACTCCACTATTTTACTAAGAAAAGAACAAGCAAGGGAAATTATATTCTCGGTTTTGGAAAAGAAAAAAATATACTTATCTTTTGACTACAACCTTCAAGTTCCTATTTGTTTGAACTTGATACATTCTTGCAATAAGATAGTCTCTCTCTTTATAACAAATGCAAAAGAGTAACTTTCAAGCTCTCCACTTTCACTTACAACAAAGACTAACATTACAAATTTTCCAAATTGACTACATGAGAACCTTTCTTTTACAATGCAAGTTTATAAGATTTCCTTCTTCAGAGGAAACATCATGACAATGGTTTTACAAGGAGGCATCCTTCTTCATTTTTCTCTAAGTGCACTATGAGTCAATCTTCACTCAAACTCCACCATCTTCATCAAGAATCAAGCACACAACAAAATGGGGGAGTAGGAAACACTCTCCACCCAACCAAACATCCAATGAGGGAGAGAAGTTTTCTTCCTCATTGGCCCCAAGCCCCAACAAAGAAGAAACGAGGGTTATTTAGACAACCATGGAAACTTAAAAATGGCTTCCACATACACACTCAATCAAGAAAAAAAAATGAAATGACACCATACCAATCTTGTAAAAATAAACAACAATCAAACAAAAAGGCTTCATACTAAATCCATGGAGGAGAAAAGAACATGGGGGTTCTTCTTATGCCTCCCAAGGGCTTAGGTGTCCACCTATGAGCGTCCAAAATTTCAAATACACACAACAATCTTACGCCTACCTCTAAGAAGATACACCACTCTTATGCCTCCTAAATAAATCAACCCACTCTTATGCCACCCTCACTCTTATGTCTCCTCAAGATAATAACAAGATAAATATAAAACATATTCATCAACAAGGTGGACATCCCAACCAAAATCCCTCCTAAAATACCCATTACATTTCTCTTATGTCTCCCTCAAGTTTTACCCCCATTTCCATTTCTCCCACAACCTAAGAATCAATTCTATTTCCAACAATCATAACCAATGTAACAATCAACATCTACACATAAGAGCACAACAAAGTAACAAGGTAAAAAAAAAGGTAGAGATCTACCTCACAAATGAAGAGTATCAATACACAACAAGCTCCAAGCCTTCCAAAATCCTAAGCAACCACCATCCACTCCAAGCTCCATTCTCAAGAAAGCTCTCCAAAATTACAAGCATTCCAAAAAAGTGAGCAAGTAACCCCTAAAACAACAATTAAACATGCATATAAAGGAAAAAGGAAGAGGAGGGTGAGGTGGCTCCATGTAGGATGCCACATCACTCATCCTCAACTCCACATCACAAGTCAAACCTCAACCCCAAGGCATAATAAATGGGTGGTTGAGAGGTATGAAAACCCTCTTACACACACCACTTCAACCCACACCCAAAGGAAAAAATTTAAGACACATGAAAGAAAGTGCAAATCAAATCTCAGCTTTTACCTTACAAAACACTCTATGGGATCTAATTTTTACCCCCAACCCATACGCGAGGACGGTATAATAATTTAAGAGGTGTGGGACAAGTTTAACTTGTCCCACAAGTCTCCAAAATTGGCCCTTAAGGCCAAATCCGAATTTCCAAGATGAGGTAGAGTGTACAACACTCAAGATCACAAGCACTCAACTAACAACACATAACCCAAAGAGCCATCTAATCTAATAAATGACTTATTTTGTCCCATCCATAATTAGTTTAGTAACATGATTAATTTACTAATCTAGACACAAATTAAATAATTAATAAAAGGAAAATACATCACTATAAAATCAAATACTAAAATTAAATAAAAGAGATATAAAAGGAGAAAACACACAAACCCCTTGGTCACAATTGGAGGTAATCCACCCCATGGGGACTCCCTAACAACAAACAAGACACACAATATAACAAAAGTTGCCATGGTGACCATTGCCAATACCCCACATTCCTTCGTTGTTGGTCTCCTACCCCCCGTAGTTTATTGTTGTGAAATAATTACCTGCAAAATCACACAATACCTTTCTAGCCTCGTGGCCATATTAGTGATATCGAACTAATAAAAATGCTTATATCTAAATATCAATTTCAATGTCAAATGTCATAACTACTATTGCTAATACCAAGTGATTCAACAATTACTCTCAATTTCCAACATTTCGATTCCGCTAATACATCAGTTTGCAATTAAGATCATAACCAACTCAATCATATAATTTAAGAAATTATTTTACTCGTTCACCATTTCGTCAATCCTTCAATATCAATGAAATCACAAAATGATTTTGACCATCTTAATAAAAATCAATACGAAGAACATTCAAAATATCAATATATATCTAAGATGACAACACATCATTATCTTCCATATTGAATGTCTATCAAAAGTTAATTAGTTCAGTTACAGTAATGTATATCCTTCAATTTCCATATCACAATGTGTTAATGTCGTTCATCTATTAATATTTCCAGGTACCTTATGCAATGATGTTTATGTGTTCAGTCACAGTGATAGATTAAATATAACAAGACAATATCGAAGAGTAATGATATCACAATCAATTTATAACAAGGCAACCATTCTAGCTAATTGTCTTATCCTTAAATGCCCAACAAGGTCCATAGTACGACATATAGTCAAAATAATAACCAAAACACAATAGTAATCATGATGTCCTCGCACATCGTATTAACATGCTAACTAGGATAAGGTAGCAAGGTTCAAGATTAAAATCGATTGAAATTGATAACACGGTTCAAACAAAGTGTTGAAGAGGAGTGGGCATTACACTGTGTGTAAAGTGAAAATAGTTTTTAGAATCTTCGTCGTTTTATAACAAGTGTTCCACCTTGTGCAAACATCTATAGGACTATGACATAAATTTGATAATGTATGCAAATAAAACAATGTCATGATACGTTCTTACCCTCAATTTCATATCCACAATTTTTCATGTTGAAAACACATTTGTATGTTGTGATACTAAAGTAAATTCTTGCAAATATTTATGACATATATGTGACACTTTTGGATATACCATTAACTTATTTAGCTACTCTAGATACAGGCAACATATATCAAACACCGTAAACAAGGAAATCCAGGGTGTAATTGTTTTTAGTTAATGTGATATGAAATTTGAAGCTAGATACTCCTGCATCATAGAAACTCTTACAAAATTACTCAATATAATGTTATACGAAAAGGTTATTAAATATTATAGGAAAATATTTTCATATTAATAGAAAATGGATATTATTATTTATAAATATTAAAAATAATTGAGACTATTGCAAAATTATTTTTATAATATATCAAGGACGAGAATAGGAAATTATATTGTTGAGGGCTAGGAATGTGGTTCTTAGAAGTTATAGGGAGCTTGACTATATGGTAGGGCTTCACAACTCTAAGAAGCTCAACAAACATACATTTTTTGTTATCAAACAAAGAGGATACATTGCGTATTGAGTCGGGGTACTAGAATTTAAAATGGATATTATTTTATTCGATATACTATAGCAAAACTATTTCTAGAGAATCCCACCAAAGAAAACAATAACCCACATGGTGAATGGAATGATGGACAGAAGCAATAATATACTTTTACAAACTCGTGATAGCTGTTAATCAATGGAATTGACGACTACATGAAAAAATAAGGGACAATATTTATTATTTTCCGTTCTTTTAGTTTATGGTCTCTTTTTCTTTGACGATCATATTTTTTCACCCACATTCCCTTTATATGTTGAGGGTTAAATTTTATAAAAGTAAAAATATTTTAAGATCCACGACATGATTTAATAAGGATTTGCTTCTTTTCTATTATTCTTTGGTGAAAATGTTTCACGGAGTGAGTGCTCTCGTGAATTTGGAGATTGGGTACACGTCCTTAGCGTTAATTATACGGAGTGCTAAACTTTCAATAAAAAGAAAAAAGTTATACAGTACCGTTAAAATTCAGTTGAGTGCAGCATTATGTTGTTTCATATTCAAAATATTTCACTTAAAACCAGTATCAAAGAGAAAAATAATACATTCGTGCGATTACAACTTCCTACGTACAGTATTTGACTGCAATAATGTGTGTACAATATGATAGATCTTTCACTGAAGACAGTAATCACAGCATTATTGGAATGACTTAGGATGTTATAACTATCTACTTGTAAATAATATAAAACAGCCAATAGTTGAGAAGAGAAAGACATTGCAGAAAAGAAAAAACAGGTGGTGTACCATTTCTAGTGATCAATCAATGCATATAAGCCTTTCCTTACGGACTCAATCAATACCATTTTGAGTCTCTACTACAAGACAACATTTTTGTGGTTCAAAATTCCAAAGGAAGATGGCAAAAAGTACGTTAAGAAATATATATGTTCCAATATGTTCGACCATTTTATTTCATTTACAATGTACATATATATCATGCCGGTTGTCTTATTTTCAATTAAAAACTTGTTGTCCAAACTAAAAACAAAAAACAAAACCATCTCCGCAACCATTACTGGGAAAGGAAGCTTCCTTGAAGCACGTAAGTAGGTACTAGAAGCTCGTCTTATTGTTTTCTTCTTGCCGACATTGCTACCATTTAACAAGGATGTGGTTGAATGATAAATGTCATTAGTTTAGCTGTTAAAAATCAACCCTTTAACCTTTTCAGTTCGTGCCGTGCACATTTGTACTTTTCCATGTGCAAACAATGACTTTCAATTATTGTACACATGGTTCATGAGTATAGACGTCTTTTCATGCTATGGATTTATGCATTGCTAAAATTTTTAAAAAAGAGACATGTTGGATATCTTACAATAAAGTTAAATGTTCGATCACTTTGTGGAACAGTTTTCAAAAAGAGGAATTCTACCATATTCTAGTTTTTATATTCTAGTTTTTTTCGATGGAAAATCCTTATGAGGTTATTCCTGATTTATTAAAAATGTAATTAAATCCAATTTCATAGTAATTAATTTGAAAAAATACACTAAATTACAAATGCTAAGCATTCTAATGATGCAACCTTGTAAGCAAATAGACAGATGAAAGACTTAACTTGTTTACACTTAACTGGGACATATGAGAACTAGGAAAACTAATGAACAGGGTGGGCGAGTTTCGTAAATGCTCAATATTAATTTTACACTTCACGGATAGAGTTGTACATGGGCACTTGAGCTAGGGCAAGGGTGCTAAAGACCATTTCTCGAATATGCTTTCTTCATGTCATTAGGGTTTAACAATTACTCTTTGTTGATTGCTTGATATTCACACTTTGATCGTTGGTGTACCACAGTAATCTACAAAACAAATCCTAGATACCTACACAAGCTCACAAACATGTGAAATTGGAATGAAATATATAATATGTAAATTCGGACTAACCTAGCGTTCACCCAAAGAGTAAATTGATGACCGAGTCTTTGCACTACATTCCGGACTCCACATAGTTGTTTGCGCTTGTGTGTGAAATTGTGTCATTAGGTGGTCCTCGCACTGCTGATGCCATATAGCGAGTATAGCTAGCTTTCATGTAAATGTGTGAGATGGAATTCAACACTTCGCTTCCTATGTAGTGTATACAGTATGTAGCCCAAAAATGCGTCCCTTTGATAGTAACGATAATATGTAAGTGTGGTTTCCCCTTAAAGTTGTCGGCCAGATTAATAGAGTGTATGTTGTTTATATATATGGATTTTTATTTGAATTTCGACACTAGTGACATGTCATGCAACCTATGACCTTGGGATAAGGATAAGAAAACTAAAAGCGATGAACACAAATGTCAAAAATGTAAACAAGAATAAAGGGGATAGAAACACCTAGAATAGAAAGGAGCATCTAGGTGCTTAGTGTAAATGAATAACCGTTGGTGTCCTAGGATAAATGACGATAGATGTGAAAAAAGAAAGACAAGGATCCTTGTTACTTGACAAGACTTGGGTGTGGAAATGACATATGTAGAAAAGAAATGCAATTGAAATCAAATCAAACCAAGATGATTAACAAGGGATTGTGTCACTAGTGAATAATTTTTTCGCTTAATATCCATGCATATAAAAACATACTTGATGGCATAGTAAAATAGTAATATGTGTGTGAATTTTTATCTACATTCCCCCTCTCCCCTAATGTTATTTGAAATAAGTTTAAGTAGTATAAAGGAATTAAGGAACACACGTAAAATCTTAGGAGAATCCATATGGAAAAGTGTGCGTAGAATGTAAGAACATGTAGCATGGCGAATGATGTATCGGCATTTTGATCCATATGGAATTATTGTCCCGTATTTTTGCAAGGGAAAAATTTAACTTGAAAAAATGGTCCAACTATACCCTATTGTAGAAGAAAATTTCATTGTAAACCTTACATATACCCCTTCGAGTTAGTCCATCCTGTGTCGCCTATCCTCCGTGTAATGTCTGTGTCTATGGTCCCACCCTCTCCCATGTGTGGAAAAAATGAAAACATTTTAAAGAGAGTCTTTTAAGACAATCCATTTCAAGAGTTAATCTTTCGTCAAGATTCGTAGGGCGATTTCTTGCCTTTCTAAGGTTGGTGCATATTCTCTATAGTAGATTGGAAGTCCTAATTTCATTAGGGAGGTTTTCTAATTAGCTAGGATCATTGTATAATTTACTTAGGGATATGTTTGAAAGATCCAAAGGTTTACGAGCAAGTTCAACAAAAGTGGGTTTTTGAGGCCAATGGAGATTCCAATTTGAGAAAAAAACTAAGCTTCGAGAGATGATTATTAGAACTTGAAATGATTTGGAGGTCAAACAAAATATCAATCGAAAGATAATTAAATTCCATAAATGCGTATAATCTTTTTTTTTTTCTAAAAAATGCATGAATTTCTTTCCACAACTCATTCTTCGAAGGAACAACTAGAGGTCCCGATCAAAATGAAGTTTTTGATAATGTTTCTAGATAAATCAAACCTTTAGAACCTTCACATCCATCTAAAAATTATGTCTCTAGTAAAAATCATATAAATAAATTCCTAAACATTTATCTAGGACCTCCAACAATGTCATTTTCAAGCTCCTCTCCAATGTACAAGTTATGTACTTAGCAAAATTTTAAGTGACACGTATCATCACCATGTTAATGCATACTTTCTGTTTCCCTTTTCCCTTTCCAAGGGTATAAGGGGGTAGAAAAAAATTTCCCCCAATTTAAGCCTCATGGACCCATCATATGACCTGAGGGCTCCAATAAGAACCTTTTCTAAATTTCGAGCCCATGCTACAACTCGCGCATGATTGACACTTGCCATCACCATACTAATGCACACTTTTAGTGTACCTATGTCCTTTTCCAAAGGGACAAGAAATTTTCCGTGCCCTTGCTTCCACATGGTTTTTCATATGACATAGTCTCAACCCCTAAGATGAGAAGGCAGCCAAGGAAGGGACATGATCTTCAACGTATGATTACTAGATATCCAGAATGAGTTAGGAGAAAAACAATCACTCATTGGAAATCTAAAATTATCTTCTATAATATATTTTACAAGCCCTCGCACTTCTTAGGGGAGCTCATTTTTGGTGGGCACACTCTGTGATTCCAAGGAAGAATGTCATTTTAAATGGGTTTCGGGAATAACAATCATATAACCAAAATCATATAAACAAGTTCCGAAAAAAATACCTTCAGGGATCCCGAACTTCGTTTTCAAGGTTTCTCTCAAGAACACTCTCACAAATGCTAGAAATTTTTTTTTGTGCCACTCGTCACCATGGCACTAATGTAAAATTTTTGTGTCCCTCTATCCCTTTCCAAGGGGACATGGGCGAGAAAAATTACACCCACCCCCTAAGAACTTTTTGCCAATTTTCTAGCCCCTTCAAGCCACTACTCTCCACCACTTGTCACCATGGGGAAAAGGAAAATTTTATGTGTCTACATGTCCCATTCCTCCCCCTCTCATGCCTATAAAACCTCACACTTAGCCATTTTCTTCATTCCCCACATTTCTCTTCTTCTACTTGAAACTCTAGTGACTGTTTTAGAATTACTCCGTACTAATTTTTCACTTGCATTCATTCCTCAATGTTCGCATGTGTGACACCCAAAAAATTTTTCACACGAAACCCAAAACCAAGCAAAGGTTATAAAAGAAAAATTATGGAATAAATTTTTTTTAAATGATGAAAGAACTCTAAGCTAATCATTGGTTAATAGATGATTGTCACAAAAGTACTCAAATAATAATATTAAATAAAATAATTGATTAAATTTATAATTAGGTTTAAAATATTTCATTGAAATAATCCTAAATTAATTTAAAATTTAATTTCAAGTCTAAAATAACCCTTCCATTTACACAAGGCTATTAATTTAATTTTCCAATATAAAAGGGGTCTAAACTATTAAGGAAGAGAGTTTACTTAAATTTCCCTAGGTCATGGTGTTATTATCTTTGAAGTTGCAAAAGAAAATAATAAAAAAGAAATACCAAATTTGAATTAATTTTTAAACCACATAAGTGGCCTCTTTCAAAAGACCCATGTGACCGATTGATTATCTCACCTACTTTCACCTAACATTTGTAGGAGACAATCTTGGCCCTTGGATGAAACTAATCTAGACCCTTGGATGGAGAAATTCCAAAGCAACCCTAATAACTTTATGGAAGGATTTTATTCATTTCTTTCACTCATTTCTTCATTTTTTTTTTTGTAGGTTAAGGGAAGGAGGAAGAGGAGGAAGCCATGGAAGAGGAGAAGGAAGCTTGGGGATGGATACTCACACCCCACTCTGTTCCATTTTATTTTTATTTTTTTTCATTTCTATTCTACCCTATTCAAGGGTTTGTAATTTTCATTATTTGTTATAAATTTGTTTCCAATAAAATACACATTTGGGTATATTACATTTTGCATGAGATATACATTTTTGTGGTATTTACATTTCTTTTCTTTTCTTTTAAAGGTAGATATACACAAAGAAAAAATCCTCCTTTTATAAGTATATTTATATATATATGCAAATATACAGTTGTATAAATACACACACACACACACAAGTACCAATTTTTTTAAATTTTAATAAACTCGAAATCTATTTATTAAAGAAAATATATATAAATAAATTTAGTTACACAAACAAACAAACATACATACATATATAGCGGAGGTTTTGGTTTAATACTATTTGTTTTGTTTTTTGGAAGGGGCCATATCCTATATTACACAAAGTTTGGGGGAAGGGTCATCAACCCCACCCCATCCCATAACACAAACGGTTGGGGTGTGGGGTTGGTAAACCTTCACCTGCCCACCCCCTTTATTAAAACTTTATTCAAACCTTATGTTTTTATAATTTGTTTATCCGAAGTTGAAAACTATTAATAATTTTTTAATAACTTTTTATTTATTTCAACTTTTGTTAATATTTAATGTAATACAACGTTTACTAATAATAATACTAATATTTATTATTATTATTAACAATATATATATATATATATATATATATATATATATATATATATATTCTTTTGTTTTGATATTGAAAACAATAGCTAAGTTGTCATTTATATATCCAAGGAATTTGTAAATAAAATAAAACATTCCTATGTATTTGTCTTAAGCCTAATTTTTATATAAGAAATAATGAGTATATGTTAATTATTCACTTGCACCAAGATAAATGAATCTCCCCTTTTTAAATAAATAAATTATTCTAAGCTAAAATTCGGAGAAAAAGAAGTTCTTCCACAACTCATTCTACAAATTGTTAGTAGAAAGTGTTATGCTTTTGTTTAATCTAATGGTTATAACAACTACTTCCTTTCAACTAGTTTTGTAATACATCTATAGTTTAAATGCTTGAACTTACTTTCATTTAAGTAAAAACAAGAATAACCCTTCCATTTCACAAGAAAGTGCAAACGAACAAGATACTTATTTCTTTAAAATGAATCCTATCAAAATTTACTATAATATAATAAATTTCAATAAGAGAGAGATGTATTAGTATTCCAATTAGTTCAAACCTTCCCTTTTCATCAAAAAAATGTAAACTTTGATACTTATTTTCACGAAACTAACACGTTTGAAATTATTATTTTCTCACTCCACACTCTTAAAAGAGTCAAAAAGGTAAAAGGGTTTCCAAATATAATAACAAATTTCTCCTTAGCTTACAACTTTCAATCATCCACTCAAGTGGGAAGTATATAAAAGAGAACAAATTACAACAAGGCTGAAAACAAGCCAAATTTCAAGTCTTCAATACACATGTCCTCTTCACAATGGTAGATCCAAATCTTGCTTTCTTTAAATTTCACAATGGGATCACAAAACAAGGAAGGGGCAGAGGTAGGCAATGCTCTCTGTCCAACCTTAAATCTAATAAGGGAGAATTCATCCTCTTAATTTCCCCGATCCCCAACCAAAGAACCATGAGGGTATTGAGCAAAAATGACAAATTCCAACAAAATGGCTTCACAATAACATACATCAAAGGCATTCAAAAACAAAATATACATATTCTAAAATTTTACATCTTCTCAACAAAACAAAGGTTTGAAAACCAAACCAAGTAGGGAAAGGGTTGTTGAAACCACCTCCTTATTCCTCCCCAAGTGGAGTGGGAGTCTCACCCTAAGCCTCCAAGTGCAAAAAACAATCACACAAAATCCTTATCTCTCCCTTGCAAATAAGCAACAAAATAACCATGATTTCCTTTTCACTCCCCATAGGTGAAACTCCCATACACACTCCCAGTAAATGCATTCCTCACAAAATTCCCTTTTCCCTCCGAATGGTGCCATAAGCCCTTCTCCTACACCCAACTTAAAGTCTACTACACAACCAACACACAAGCACATTAACAAGACTTAAACAATTTTAACAAGCATAACATTTCATATGAAAACAAGCATAATATGACATAAATAATGTGGAGAGTCTACCACTCCATCAATCTCCAAGAAAAGTTCACAATCCTTTTTCAATTCCAAACCAACCAATTCCCAAAAGCACTCCAACAAGCTACTGATTCCAATAGTGCATAAGAATAGAAAAGAACAAGTAAACCCCTTTCCAACAAAAAATCACCAATAAATAGAAATGGAATATGAGAATGATGAGGTGGCTCCATTTAGTTTTCCACTTCATTATTCCCGCATCCTCACACTCAAGTCAACACACCAAATCCAAGAAACATCAATGCTGTGAAAGGACTATGACAACCCACATGGCTCACAAACTTGCACACCATTCTTTCAAAGGACACAATAAATTGGGGTAAAAAGAAGTGTAATAATTTTCTCTCTTTACGCTCGAAATGGATTAAAAGTCAAAAATAAGCTTCCTAATCCATAGGTAGGGTTTTGGGTAAATTTAAGAAGCATGGGACAAGCCTTAATACAATCAAAGCACAATGTTGTTTCCCGTCATGTCCCAAAATGTGAGTAACAAGTTAGGCGGGATTGGAAATTGAGGTTGTTCGCGCGAACACCCCCTTTTGCATGAACCCCCTTCACCTGAACTACCATGTAGGATGAATAAACTAGTTCGTGCGAATGGGGGTTCGCGCGAACACCCCTTTGCACGAACCCTTCGAATTCAAATAATTTTGGCGGCAAAGAGTTATATATAGATATTTATATAGTTTTGGGTGGTGGATTTAGGGTTTATGGGGGTTTGGGCGAAGGGGGGTTCACGCGAACCCCCTTCACGTGAACCCCATTCACGCGAACCCCCCTATGTGGCACCTATGTGGCACATTTTGGTGGCAAATCCATTTGGAGGATAATTTTATGCGAAAATGTGCCACTTATGTGCCACGTAATTAGGGTTAACGAATGAATAAAATTACAAAATTTTAACACAAAATACGAATTTTATTAGCTTTCTAAAAATATAATTTTCATTTTTTAAAAATATGTTTTACTATTTATTTTTATATTTTTCTAACATATGGTATTTTAGGACAATTGATCGTACACAATCAACCCAATTTAAAAAAAAATTATATGTATTCTACACTCTAAATACAACATTTCGTTAGTTTGTGGAATTTCATGAATGTGTACAGTTTTATGGCTATTACCTTTAGAAAATAAATGAAACTGAAAATTCATGTTTATAATGGTACAAAACATACCAAAAAGTGGGACATTTTATTGTGCTTTTATTTCTCCAACAAGCCTCCAAAAAAATGCCCCCAAATTAAAAATCCAAATTTTGAAGTTGGGGTTGAGTAATGACTTACAAGTCAACATAAATATTACTTACAACAAGGAACACCAAACCTCATCACAAATATTTGTCACATCGCTAATTCGATTAACAAGAATAGAAAGGATTAAGCTTAATTAACACACATTTACAACAAGATAATAAAGTGACCAAAAAAATTGAAACTTTAAATACACAAAACATAAATAAAGTACATATAAAAATTAAAGAAAGGGAACACAATTCACCCCATGGCCACATATGTGATGTCACCCCCATGGGAGACCTCCAAACTAGACATTCAAAACACCACACTAAACCACATGACACAAGTTGTCAAATTTTCCTCGTTGCTCAACACTTGACATCTTTCCTTGGTTAGTCCCCTATCCCCTTCGATGTATGTGATAAAATTTGTCCACAAAAAATTCCTCTCTCGCATTTTGGCCGTATAAACAACATCGAGAAAATAAAGCTATAAAATCAATATTCATCATTTGACATTAACAATTATATTATCTATCAATATATCAAAATCTAACCCTAACATCCATGAGATTACAATTCTACTCAAAACATCCCAAAACATAATGTGTCAGTATAAAATCCATATCATGAAAATCAACATATATTGAACTGTCTAACATCACTATCTAGTGCATCATAATAAAACAAAACATCATAATGTCAATAGTCCAAATATCAGTGAAATCTATCATCTACCGAACATTATATCATAATAAAAATGTCTTAATATTAGTCTAACAATATCAATATAAAGAAGAAAGAGTTTTTAAGAGGAGTTGGCACTACATCCCCCTCCTTAGAATCGACTTCCTCCTAGAAGTCACTCGAATAAATGAGGTTCATGAGCTTGCAAAATAGGGGCAATATCTCGTATGAAAAGATGACTTGTGGATGTCGACTCTACAATCCTCAATTGATTATAATCTTGGAAAACACTATGGCGCCCTTCATCGATGAAACAAATATTGATGTGAGGAAGTGGGTAATGATTCTTGATTGTTACTTTATTCACCAAGATAGTCCATACAAAATCGCAAAGATCCATCCTTAGTTTTTACAGAAATCATTGGTGCACCAAAAGGAGATACACTAGGAGGGATTAGAAATTTCTAAAGAAGGCCCTTTAGATGTAACTTGAGCTCACATATCTTGGGTGTGGTCATCCTATAAGGAGCGCATGAGATAAGTTCTCATCCCGGAACCAAATCAATAAGAAACTCTATCTCATGCGGGGAGGCATCCATGGTATCTCACTAGGAAATACATCTAAAAATCCTACAAAATAGGGTGATCATCCAAAGAAGGTCCACTATCATCATCCTTTGAACTATCACTAATTGTAATAGCATACAATTGACAACTCCGCTTCGCACATCACTTCAAATATAAAGTGAAAATAGTTTAGATAGAGATGGGTCTCCTAAAATCAACTATAACTTACTCCACACCCAAATCATATACACAAGATATAATCTTACTTATAGCAATATTCTCTTGCTCTAGGTGCAAATAAGGAATCGATACCCAAAATAACTCGATACGATCCCAAGGGAAGGATATGGAGATCCAAAGAAGTTGTAAAGGGTCATATGTCCACAACGCACTCCTTGACTCATGATTCAACTAAGATCGAGCTTCTTGGAGCCATCTCAACATCCCAACTAAGGCCCCGCCTAACTCGCCACCAACCCATGCAACACTCTCATAATGAAGGAGAAATGAAAGAATTTTATGATCCCAAATCAAATAAAATAGGGATAGAAATACCACCAATGCTACCTGTGGTCTCTAACATCATGCCATAGTTCTCGTCCTTGAAGCTCTCGACAGATTGCATATATCATGTGGCTCCTAGTTATGTCATCGATAGTAGGATCAAAACACGTGGCTTACTCTAATTAAAAGGGTTTTAGGGCACTCTCTCCAATTGTGGCCATGCACACCACATCCATAACAACTTTATGGTCCTCTCTACTATGTAGATAGTCCTCAGAGTGGCCCCGTAGTATGAGTTGAAGAACATGATGACCTTATCGTAGACCTCTGTGGGTGTTGCGGTGGACATACTCTAATCGAAAATGCTCGAGGTGGAGCTCATGTGTCCTATTAGGGACCCCTAGTTAGAGGTCCCATACTACACCTTCTATGAGCATCATGGCATGGAGGAGGTCGAAAGAGCGGTCAAGTCTACTAATACTAAGGAGGTGGAGGAGGCCTGGAAGGAAGACTTTGCGAAGTGTATCCCCCTTGAGGAGGAGTAGCTAATCCCTCGATCTAATGTCCTCGCAATAGCTATATGTGACTCTTCTCTTTGTGACATGACTACCGATTCTTCCCCCTAGTTTCCTATGGAATATAGGCCTTCTCCATGACCTCTCGATAATGTTTGTGGGTAGTGAATGCGTCTTGCCCCACCCATGTTTAAGTTCAAGCCCCTAATGAACCTATGCACTAGAACCTACTCGTCCTATATGTAGTCTATATAATGAAGTAGATCTAGATACCATCCCTCATACTCTACTACCATCACAGAGGCTTGTCGTAGATCATGGAACTAATTGATCTATTCTTGAATGAACCTCCTAGAAATATATCTACTCTTGAAACGCTCCTCAAAGATCTCCCAACCGACTATCTCGGAATCTATATGGAGTTTCTATTCCTAAGACATCCACCAAACTCTAGCTCTGTCTCTTAAAAGGTGATTAGGAACATGGGCTTTCGTGTTGCTAAAATGAAGGTGATAGCTTTAAGGTTCCGCTCTGCTAACCAACCATGCCTCAACCTAAAATCTTCCTATGTCTCCAGCAAAATGAGGTGGGTGTAACTTCATTATCTCTCTAATGTGATATGTTGCAGTATGACTATTGGCATGTAGGTCTCTCTCCAGTATGATCAACTCCACAAACTAGGGCTCTTTACCTTTCTCTATTCATCGTAACTCGATATTTGAGCTCCCTATGAGGTGACTCATGTCTAACCGACTCCATGTGGGAGTTCTCTACCCTATCCTCTTCACTTTGATGCAAAGGTGCACGAGCCTCCACTAATGGCTTTCTCATGCATGTGGGGTCATCCTCCTAAAAATCCTCCACGTATAAATTACATTAACCTCATGTAGCATCTAGATTATATGAGGTAGAATAAATAGCTACTACTTCTGATCTACGGGTGGTCGGGTCTAGGGTCTACATGTAGGAACCCCTCATCTAGTCCATTCCTCCCTGCAAAGAGCAAGACAGAGTTAGTTTATAATCATCTAAGATTTTCTTTTTAGTTTTCTACATTTTCTACATTTCCAAACATCATGCGCCATAGTTGTGTATACTAAGTTTAGAGTTTGTCTAGGTTTATTTGTTTTTGTTTCATGTTTTCTAGTGTGCTCCGAGGTCCAAGCATTGAACGCATGGCTCCAATACCAAGTGTAACACCCATAAAAATCACTGTACATGAAACCCAAAACCAAACAAAGGTTATAGTAGAAAAATTATAGAATATTTTTTTTTATAAACAAACAAAGAACACTAAGCTAATCCTTGGTTAAAAGATGATCATCACAAAATTAATCAAGTAATAATATTAAATAAAAGAATTAGTTAAATCTATGGTTAAATTTTAAAATATTTAATTCAAATAATCATAAATTAATTTAATAGAGTTGTTTCTAAAGTCATGCAATAACTTAAAATTAATGTTTAAGTCTAAAATAACGCTTTCATCTACACAAAACTATTAAAAAAATTACGAATATAAAATGGGTCTAAACTATTAAGGAAGAGAGTTTACTTAAATTTCCCTAGGTCATGGTTTTATTATGTTTGACGTTGCGAAAAGAAAATAATAAAAGGATATACCAAATTTGAATTAATTTTCAAATTACATAAGTGGCCCCTTTCACAAGACCTATGTGACCAAATGATTATCTCAACTAATTTTACCTAAAATTTGTAGAGACAATCTTGGCCCTTGAATGAAACTATTCTAGAGCCCTGGTGGATAAATTCCAAAGCAAACATAAAAAATCTTATGGAAAGCTTTTATTCATTTCTTTGACTCATTTCTTCATTTTTTGTTTTTGCGGTTAAGGGAAGGAGGAAGAGAAGGAAGCCATGGAAGAAGAGAAGGAAGCTTGGGGATGCATACTCACACACCAACTTTATTCCATTTTATTTTTTAATTTACTTTCATTTCTATTCTACCCTATTCAAGGGTCTGTAATTTTTGTTATTTGTTATAAATTTGTTTCAATAAAAATACCCATTTGAGTATATTACATTAGCCATGAGATCTAGATTTTTTATAGTATTTAGATTTATTTTCTTCTCTTTTAAAGGTGTATATACACAAAGATAAAATCCTCCTTTTATAAGTACACACACACACATGGTAAAGCTACATACACACACACACACACACACACACACATACACTTGTATGTATATATGCATATATATATATAAATAAATATATAAATATGTATCCAAATTTTTATATTTTAATAAACCCAAAATCTATTTATTAAAGAAAATATATAAAAAAAATTATTTACACACACACATATAAGTGTAATGGTATTTTGAAAAGGCCTCGATTAATGTTTTTCCACAAGAGGCAAAAATAAATGAGAGGGTTCGATTTAATATTATTTTTATGTTTGTTTGGTGGGGCTTGACCACCCATATCCAATATTAAAGAAAGTTTTGGGGGAGGGTCACCCACACCAACCCTCATACCATAACACAATGGGGTGTGGGGTGGGGTTGGTGACCCTCCCCTATTAAAATGTTATGCAAACCTTATGTTTTTTATAATTTGTTTATCCCACGTTGAAAACTATTAAAATTTTTTTATAACTTTTGATTTATTTCAACTTTTGTTAATATTTAATTAATACAAGATTTATTAATAATAATAATAATAATCATTAATAATAATACTAATAATATGTGTGTACACACATATATTACTTAATATTTTAATATATTTTTTATTATAAAATGGAAATAATATTAATATAATGATAAGATTTAGATAATCAAATTTGTATGTATATATATATATACAAAATAATAGTTAAGTTGTCATTTATATAACCAAGGAATTTTGTAAATAAAATAAAACATTCCTATGTATTTATCTTAAGCCTAATTTTCATATAAGAAAGAATGAGCATATGTTAATTATTCACTTGCACTATTAAATTAATCCCGATTTGTTTTTATAATAAAAATATTCTAAGGTAAAATTGGGAGAATCAAAGAAGTTCTTTCACAACTCATTCTACAAATTGTTAGTCGAAGGTGGTATTCTTTCATTTAATCTAAAGGTTTTAACAAAAAAATCCTTTCAACTAGTTTTGTAATACATTTATATTTTAAATGCTTCAACTCACTTTCATTTAAGGAAAAAAAAGAATAACCATTCCTTTTTAGAAGCAAGTGCTGAAACCAACAAGATACTTATTTCTTGAAAATGAAGCCTATCAAATTTACAATAATAGAATAACTTCCAATAAGAGAGAGAGATTCATTAGCATTCCAATTATTTCAAACCTTCCCTTTTCATCGAACAATGTAAACTTGGATACTTCTTTTCACAAAAAAATAACACATTTGAAATTATTATTTTCTTAATCGACACTCTTAAAAGAGTCCACAAGATAAAAATGATTTTCAAATATAATAAAAAAATCTCCCAAGATTACGACTTTCAATCATCCACTAAAGTGGGAAGTATAGAGAAAAGTAAAAATTACAGCAAAGGCTATTAGCAAGTGAAATTTCAATTCTTCAATATACATGTCCTCTTCACAATAGTAGCTGCAAATCTTGATTTCTTCAAATTTCATAGTGGGTTCACAAATCAAGGAAGGGGGAGTAGGAAACGCTCTCTAACCAACCTTAAATCCACTAAGAGGAGAATCTATCTTCTTAATGGCCTCTCGAGCCCCAACCAAAGAATCATGAGGGGTATTGAAAAACAAATGACAACTTGGAACAAAATGGCTTTACAACAACATATATCCAAGGCATTCAAAAAACCAAAAATACATATTCCACAAGTTTAAATCTTCTCAACCAAACAAAGGTTTGAAGACAAAATAAATTAAAGAAAGGACTATGGGAAACCACCTGTATGACTGTAATTGTAGTGGGAGTCTTAACTTAAGCCTCCAAGTGCGTAAAACAATCATACAAAATCCTTATCTCTCCCTTGCAAATAAGCAACAAAATAACCATGATTTCCTGTTCACTCCCCATAGGTGAAACTCTCATCCAAACTTCCACAAATTGCATGCCTAAGGAAACACCCTTTTCCCTCCCCAATGGTCCCATAAGCCCTTCTCCCACACCCAACTTAAGGTCTACTACCCAGCCAACACACAAGTACATTCACAAGACTTAAACAATTTTAACAAGCACAAAATTCCATATAAAACAAGCATAATATAAAATAAATAAGGTGGAGATCCTACCTCTCCATCAAGCTCCAAGAAAAATTCACAATCCTCTTTCAATTCCAAGCCAAGAAATTCCAAAAGCACTCCAACAAGCTCCAATTCCAAAAGTGCACAAGAAGAGAAAAGAACAAGTAACCCCCATTCCAACCAAAAATCACCAATAAATAGAAATGGAATGTGAGGATGATGAGGTGGCTCCATGTAGGATGCCACTTCATCATTCCTCCATCCCCACACTCAAGTCAACACACCAAGTCCAAGAAAATCAATGCACATGAAAGGACTATGACAACCCACATGGCTCACAAACTTGCACACCATGCTTTCAAAGGACACAATAAATTGGGGTAGAAGGAAGTGCAATATTTTTTTCTCTTTACACTAAAAATGGATTAAAAAGTAAAAATAAGCTTCCCAACCCATAGGTAGGTTTTTTGGGTAAATTTAAGAGGCATGGGACAAGCCTTCAAAATGCCCCCAAGTAAAAAAATGAAATTTTAAGTTGGGGTGTAGTAAAAAACTTACAATCAACATAAATTTTACTTACAACAAGGACCACCAAACCTCCTCATAACTATTATTCACATACCTAATTTAACTAACAAAAATAAGAAAGGTCAAGCTTAATTAACACACATTTAAAACATTCTAATAAAGTGACAAAAATTCTAAATTTTAAATACACAAAAATAAATAAAGCACATACAAAATTAGAGAAAGGGAACATAATTCAACCCATGGCCACATATGTGAAGTCACTTCCCCCATGTGATACCTCCAAACTAGACATGAAAAACACCATAGTAAACAACATTACACAAGTTGTCAAATTTGGTCTAATTTCTCAATACCCAATATCCTTCTATTTTTTCCCCTATCCCCTTCGATGTATGTAAAAATTCATGCACACCAAAAATACCTCTATATCCTTTTGGTCATATTAACAACATCGAGACAATATACATATAAAGTCAATATTCATCATTTGACATTAGCTAATCTATTATCCATTAATATTTCAAAATATAACCCTAACATCCATGAGATTACAATTCCACTCAAAACATCCCAAAACATAACGTGTCAATATAAAATCCATATCATAAAAATAAACATATATCAAATCGTCTAACATAACTATCAAGTGCATCATAGTAAACGTAAGCATCATAATGCCAATAATAAAAATATTAGTGAAATCTATCATCTACTCATTAATGTATCATAATCAAAATGTTTGAATATTAGTACACAAATATAAATATCAAGATGAAACAATGTCAAAGAGGAGTGGGCACTACAACATGATCACGGAAAGGTGAAAATTTAATTAATATTACAATTTTTAAATGCTTTAAATAAAAATTATTTCCATATTGACTCTATATCCGTAAAGGAAAAGTCTTCGTATGTTGAAAAATGGTTCACACATGGAGGTGGTTTTTCTAGAATTCTTTGTTATATCCAGTTCCTCATAACCCAAATCATGGCACTGACATGCATTTTCTTGATTTTTACTATAGAAAATCCCGAATTCATGTGCTCATTTAGTAAAATTGTATTTGCCATTGTTCTTGAGATCAGATCGAGCTATAAAACATTATTTGAGATAAAGAAAAAAACTCAATATCAAAAATGTTGGTTCAATGAAAATTCAAGGTCCGTAGTGAATTTCCAAAATAGTAAGTCTCTACATGCGTGCTTATTATAAATACTAAATTATTAGCAGAGTGAAATTATTCAAAGGAAGTGTGTACAAAGAACAACCAATGAAAAAACAAACTGATCGAGCTAAAAGAATGAAAATTGAAATATCATAAATATAGTAAATTCTCATTCCAAGTGCGTAAAGTGGAGTGGGCTAAGTTTCCATGCATCTTCCTATTTTCCAATATCCCTATAGGGTTCCCATGTGATGGAAATTATCTAAAATGGTAAATCATCCTTCACAAAAGAAAAGAGACACAAAGGGTACACAAGGGTGAAATACAATATCACAAGGTGCATAAGGAAAAAGATTACAATGTTTGTAGCATAGATAGTGAAAAATAGGGATGCATGTGTCAGAAACTTGAATATCATGGTCGAAAATTTTAAAACCGTAAAAACAACGGAGTGGTTCTCTTTCTTATTGCAAGATCAGGAATGCATCATTGTGAGAAAGGCTTATGTCCATATAAAGCTCAATTTGAGAGGTATTGAAATAGTCTTTATAAACACTCATTGGTATTTCAAGATGTATGTGTGTCATGCCAAAGTGGTATGTTGTGATAACATTGGAAATGTAAAAGTGTTCAAAGGTTTCCAAAGGAGAAAAATTTGAGATCAGCGTAGCATAAAATGTTGGAGAGAGTCATCTCGAGGCCGCTTTCCATCTTTAATTTCTTCATTATGGATCTTCATCCATGCTTTGAAAAATATCTTCCTTCTTTTCCCTCTCTCATTCTTCCTCCTCTTTTCTCCCTCCTTTGTAATTATTTGTTGTGAACAATCATGGAATTTTTCCTATTCATTGAAATATGACTATAGTGGACATTATAATAAGTCACCCTTAATTAGTAAAAGGGATTGAATTTCTTTCCTTAGGATTCAAAAAGTCATATGTTGTAGGAAAAATGAAAGTTTATGTGGGGCATGGTCGAAGAGACTTTCCAAATTCTATATATTCTAATGACTTCTCCATTATTAAGGGTTGTCAATTTGGTATGCTCAAGGAGAGATTACTACTTGAAGTGAAGAAAAAGAGATAGTAAATTTCCTCTATTTTTACTTTCATATGTTCTTCAATTCCTCAGATGTACAAATTTTTTAAACTATCAATGAATTTGAAAGGATTTTCTTACTTTTATTGATGAGAGAATTACTAAAACTTTGTGCTCTTAATTCTACCTTTGTCTTGGTCTTAGAACAAATTACTTTTCTTTATAATTTTTGTGATGATATACTCTGATTAATTTTTGTAAGCATTATATTTTCTACCTCATATATTAATCCCCCTTCATATTCCCACTTCCTTTCCACCTACTCAACAAATTACTCTCTTACAAGTAAGAAATTGGAATCTTTTTCACGTGTTGAGTGGACTATATCATTTGATTCCCATCCTCTAGTCTACCCACATATTTCATTTTCACTCACACATAATTAATGGAGTTGCACAATTCAAGAAGATCGTTGGTGAATACCCAACAATTTGTATAAATTATAAATTTTCTCCCCAACATGCATAAGTGGTGATAATGAACCATCGTAAGGAGCACTTGAAGAAATACTCGAAATGATTTGTAAAATTTAGAGATTTTTTGTTGTTGCCAATGGAGATTGGAAGAGGTAAGGTGTGACAAATTACCAACCTGATTTTTGTTTGTATATGAAAGGAATTGGATGTCTTGCCACTAGAGGAAGACTATTAAGGAGGGAGGTCTACTTTTATCTCCATCTATGAATGCATCCATAAGAGGTCCAAACTCTACAGATGGATAGAGACTCGAATTCAGATTCCGATTTGTTCCGATTAAAAATTGTTTTTCCCGATTGAAATTTTATTTGATGGCTTACGCAAATCATGTCATTTGGAATCAATTTTAATGTAATGTAACTCCCAAGTTAGGTTATCTAGGAGAAATATAAATGTATTACAACTCCCAAAGTTAGGTCATCTAAGCATAGATAGTAGAATGTTCTTATTGTTTCGATTGACTCGATTTGAAACAAGATATATCTAAGAGATTACATAGAGATAGATTTTTGATATTTTCCTCTGATTAGGTCATGAGGGAAATATACTTAAAATAGTAGAAAGTATTTGAATGTTGAATAGAATGATTTGTACCTTTGTTTGAATAAAATCAAAGAAAAATTGCAATAGTGATGTGTTAAGAGTATCGATTGATTATATTGTACCATGAGAGGGATCGTAAGGTGATCCAAATTGTATGCCACCCTTTCATCAAAAGGGTAGCAAAAGAGAAATGAGCAATGAGCCAAAATTAAGGTTATATAGAGGTAATAGTGAATAAGAGATAGTATAGAAGATATTGTAATATTGTGTGTAGATTGATTACTACACGTTCCAAATTGGAATATAATATTATACAATGTGTATAATATGGTGCTAGAAGAAATTTTTATCCGAATCGCAAATGGGGAATACAACGAGTAATGATGCTCAAGATATGAATGAAACCGTGTTTCGTATATTAGTTAGATGAATAAAGTACATACTAACTACAACATATGGAAAATATAGAATTTCTATATATAATAATAAGTGACAACTGAATTGTGATTTAATTTGAACCATGTTTGAGTGAAAATTAGAGATATGATATGTGAGGATTCTATTTGTTAGAGTAGTGAGTTTTACGAGATTTGAGAGAATAGTAAAGTGATTGTGGCTTTGCACAATAATCGATGAATCGGGTATGTATGAATATTTTAAGAAAAATTCTTAAATATAACTATTTTTGTCAATTTTAGATAATATTGTGTGTTTTTATTTTTGGCATTTTTGACCTAGGTGGGAACGGTCGACATTTTCTTCATGTAGGATACTAGTTCTCGATCCAGTGTCATGGTGACCTATATCAATACACTCGTGTGACCTACTATTGGGTATCGTGGCATCCCACGATAAGTTTTAAGAGTATAGTGTGAAATACTTATTTCCTAAATAAATTTCTTCTAAGATAAGCTATTTTTAATTATTTATGTGACACTAATATAGATGTTTTTAGTTTTTCTATTGTGAGGAGGTATATAAACTCTAGAGATTTCCATGCGGTTCATCATTTGAGTAATTTTCTTATGTTGGGGTTATCATATGCAAAGTGGGATATATTATACCATGCAGGTTTGCGGCACATTGCTAGGTTAGGGAGATTCCAATAATATGCCTATGTTGAAGACATTGTGTGCGAGTTTATTTTCCGATATATGTACATTTTGGTTTCCTACTAGTGAGATGAAACTTATGTTAGAGAATGTATATCAGATATTGTAATTTTTATTGTAGGAGAGGTTTCACATCATGACTATAGTGGATTCCCATTGGTAGATGAAGGTGATGATTAAAAAATTTTGGTACACAACAAAATGCAAAGGCTCATATGATTTTGGATTCTATATTGACATCTAGTGTTTTGTGGCTCCAGAAGTTTCTTCCAATGATTCTACCATTATCTATGGTAGTAGAGGGTGGTAGAGTTGGTATATTGTATAAGATGTATGACATTTGTTGCTATATAGAGGAGCATGAGACGATATATGCATGGGAAAGGTGTTTATCACCCACTTATATAGAGACTTGTATAGATTCACAGAGGACAATCTTAGGGGTGGACTAGGAGCCATGATTTTGTTACACATATGGGCCTATAAGAATATAGTAATATCAAGGATACTTTTTAGGCCATGAGTGAGTGGGCTAGACTATAGATATTTGTAGTGAGGTGGGTAGGGACCCATAGCAGAGGATAGACATAACCACTTATAGGTTTTTATTGATAAGATGGGTCCTTGAGGCATCATGGCATATAGAGGACATATAGTGAAAATGAGGGTTAAGTGGAGGATGGTGTTGTTTTTTGGTGCATTCTGTAAACCATGTTGCTATATGACCAATTCCCAAGAGTGATTGAATTGTTCGAAATGGAGCTTGTATCTATATAGTTTTGTACGGATAGGAGTTGTTCCCTCATATGCGCATATGTATGGTTGAGATCTACTATAGTGGTGAGACTGTTAGGATCTAGGTCATGTCCTAAATGGGCACAAATAGTGCATATTTTTCCGAGATGAGGGAGATGTGGCCATATAGAAGATATAAGTGGATGATGCGGGTGCACCCAAGCATATAGAGAGTGGTGGGAACGAAACTAATGTGTGTTACTATTTCTATTTGTTGTAATTGTAGAAGGTGGGTTTACTATAGGAGGAGGAGAGGGAAGACATCTTCTCGCACTGAGATGGCCTAACAATGGCACTAGTAGAGTTCTTAAGTATAGTTTTTTTCTATTTCTTATTTCTTGCATAGTTGTTTGATATTTTAAATGTGTGTAGTATCTAATCTAGTGTTGTATGGTTATAGGTGATGTTTATTGGTTTTTATTGTGTATTCATCAATACACACGTTGACATGGAATGTCCCTCATGATGTGATCATGGAAGGAGGTATGATAGAGAGAGTTTGGTGAGCATGCCCATTTATTTGATCTAGTGGCGATAACATAAGCAACATGTAATATATTATTCAAAGTGAGCAAGATAAAGATCGTGGTAGAGATTCAATTAGCTAGGCATGTCGTATGAGGGGGAACCCTAGCTTAGTATGTATTCACAAGATATGTGGTGCTACAGGCCAATTCGTAGATCAGGAGACGATCGAGGTGGCTATACTATGGAGGTAGCTAGAAATATAGAGGCTAAGACTAGTAATGTAGAGTGAGCGGTGAACTATCTAGTTCAAAACCTCTCGAGATCAGTATATAGTGATAGTGAGGATGATATGTGATGTATATATTTTTATTTATTCATGGGGTATTTCCTCTAGTGATTTTATTTGTTTGAATAATATTTTTGATGATGATGATGATGATGATGTGTAAGTGTGTGTGTGTGTGTGTGTGCGTGCATGTGCCAGTATGCGTGTGCGTGTGCATGTGCATGTGTGGGTGTGTGTGCGTGTGCGCTGCGCGCTGCGCGTGCGCGTGCGCATGTGCATGCGCGTGTGCGCATCGCGTGCGTGCGTGCGCGTGCGTGCGTGCGTGCGTGCGTGCGTGCGTGCGTGCGTGCGTGCGTGCGTGCGTGCGTGCGTGCGTGCGTGTGTGTGTGTGTGTGTGTGTGTGTGTGTGTGTGTGTGTGTGTGTGTGTGTGTGTGTGTGTGTGTGTGTGTGTGTGTGTGTGTGTGTGTGTGTGTGTGTGTGTGTGTGTGTGTGTGTGTGTGTGTGTGTGTGTGTTGGATATCATATGTTGTGTTTATTTTTATTGGTATATGATATAGTGGTTTTTATTTTTAGGTTGATTTTCTAGATGTTGTATGCATTTGAAATGATTTTTTAGATTGTTAAATGTTTTAAACATATGGTGATGAAGAGATAATAGCTATGTAATGACTTTTAAAGGATATGTTTGTGAATTAGAGTAAATAATATAGTGATATGATGATAAGAATGTATGATGTAATGTGATAGAGTAGTAAAAATGGAAATGTGATGTAGATAGTATAAGAGATGAGATGTTAATAAGTGTATAATGATAAAATGTCAAACAATGTCCGTATTCATGTGTGATAGAGAAAGAGGAGGAGGAGGAAAGAAGAACGATGCCCCGAGTGTGAGGATGAGGTTAATTTTTTTAATAAATCCTCAACGGCCATGTAATAACCTTATAAAACATGAGTGCATCATCGAGTAATAAGATTATCAAATGGAAATCACCTACCAAAGATGGAGAAGTATACAAGCAATGGTGGAAGCATGTCAACTTATAGAAATATGAGAGTAAGAAATGAACGGAATGTTAGATGAAATGGAACAAATTATGGTAAGTGTAGCAAGGAAGTAAAGATGGTGATGAATTATGGAGCCAATGAGATGCAGAGCAATACGAAGAGGATGGGATGATGTACCAATAGGTGAGCTAGATGGAGGGTGTGGATGAATTCTAACCTTAGGAGGGGGATGTATGATAACCTTAAAAGGTAGTGAAGGAGACAAGTGGAGACTTGTGGAAGCTCTCTTATGTGGAATGGGAGAGAAAAACGTTCACTAGAGTGAGAACTTAAAGCAATGATTCATTTATCTTCTAATTATTGTCATCTTTCTTGTAAAACACAATATTTATTTTCATGGTGGCCATTGATTTGATGGAAATTAAAGAATGGACGTTCATGATAGTGCTACAAGTGATGAGAAGAATGATTCTGATTAGAATGCAAGAAGATTAAGAGCTTATCAAGAAAATTACACAAGACATCATGAGGCTTAACAACATATGGAAAGTGTAATGGTTCATGAGGAGGTGAAGGAGACTTACGTGTAGTTTGATGCGGTGAAGGGGAAAGAATTAGCTGCAAAGGAGGGAGTTAGTGACTATGGATGACACTCAATGCATGGAAGAGGAGAAGAATTAGTGGGAAAAGGAGTAATAGAAGAAGTAGAAGGATATGGAATAACATGTTCTATAATTAAATTTTGTTCTAGATCAATGAATTTATAGCACAAAAGTGTAAAAGATTCACATGTATCATAGAATATAATTTATTTTAGTGTAGGAATCAAACCATGAAAAGGATAAATTTTTATTTCTAAATCAATGGGAAGAAATAATAGCTGATTCATGCAAGAATTGAAGCCAAAATGTAATCTATAATTGGTTCTTTCTTTCCTTGATAAAAAGTGGTTAATTGGTCATATTTAACTTTATGAGAATTGTTCACCATAAAACACATAAGGAAATCATCCTCCAAATAATATTAAGTGATAATATATCCATATGGAAAATAATTATGCCATTGAAGCACATCACCAAAAACTATGATGAAAAGATTTGAGGAACAAGTAATTATTATAATAAGAATCCATGAAAAATTGATAATGCTTGATATGTTTAACACCCACATTTTGATGTACAAAACCAAAAAGAACTCAATACTTAATTGGAAAGATACATAATATTTTTTTATTAATAAATTTCATAAATTTGTAAACTTGTCGAATATTAACTAAATATTCAACATTATTAATTTACACAAAGCGGTTGCGGAATAAACCCCTTTCTAGGGTTTTTCGTTAACTCTCTTTATTTAAAATAATAACTAGATCAATATTTCCTAAGTTATTTTAATTCTTATTCCTCACAAAAATTAACAGAGAGATTCCCCCATGAGGTTGTCTAACTAAACATTTTAAATTCCAAACAATTAATCTTGATAATCCATTAGCTAAGTTACCCTTCACAATCATTTAATTTATCCTTAAATTTCTAAGGCTATACATCTCAACTCATCCTATTAATTAAGTGGCCCCATTCATTAGATACCCACACCTTAATTACAAACACCCAACCCCTTAAAGTGACCCAACCTAAAATATTTACGGTTAATCCTCAACCGTTACATTAAATGGTTTTGCACCCTTGGATCTAGGTATTTTAAACTGATCCATAAACATCCTTATCGGGTCTTCTTATTCATTATTTTACCCTAAAATCAACCATTTATTCCATTTTAATTTGCAGGTTGGAGGAGTGGAAGCCATGGAAGCAAGAAGTGAAACCATGGAGAAATTTCTTTGGATCTAGTTTGCAAATGGGGAAATATTCCTCCATTCTTCTCTTTATGTAGTTTAGTTTATTCTTAGGTTTGTTATTGCAAAGTTATACATTTACTTTGTTGTAGAGATTCCACCATGGATCTGGTTTTTCTATTAACTTATTTTCATTTCTTGAGTTCATTATTTGGGGAAAAACCCCATTTTGTTTGATCTAGAAGTATAAACACCTTTATACATATATACATGTATATATGTATATATCTATTTATAAAACCATTATTTGGGTGGATCTACACTCTAGTTTCAAAATATAATCATTTAATTTATTGGTTTGATAAAAAAAAAAAAATTATAAAACAATCTACGCATATGGTGATAACAGGTCACTTAACCGTCAATGGTTCACACTTTGTCTATAGATGTTGGTACAGCTCAAGTGCTTAGATTATTACAAATCTAACCTATTTTTGAAATCACAAAAAAATTATATATTTTTCAATATATACATTTGTATGTGTTTCTACAGGTTTAAAGATAGTTATAAGTCTCTATTTTATTTTTTACAGCAACATGAATCACACAACTAAAGAAAAGGATGATTTTGTTAAAATGTTGTAATTCTACAAAGATCGATGCCGGTCGAACAATTTTTTCACGTTGGTTGGTTGATCGACATCGGTCACCGTGTGTAATGCAAAATACAATTTGTTAAAGAAGACATATATACACATATATTTTGTTTAATATATATGTATATATGCCCAACTCAAGTTCCAAACTCATTGATATATTATAACAAAAATTATAAGTGCAAAAGTCTACTTTCTTTGATTAAATGCACCAAATGAGTAACCTTTCCATTGCTACAAGGTATGAAGTTTGACTACAATATTTTCTTTCCAACTATAATGCATTTAAGCTTTAAGAAGAGAAGGAAATATAACCATTTACTAAATGAAAATTTCTTTTCTTTTTAGCGAAGCATGATAACCACTTCAACAAGGAAAATCAAGTATAATTTTCATACATTCTTCCAACACAAACACAACCATTTTACCAAATGAAAGCACAAGTAACTATGATACATTTCCATATTTGAAAGGAATACATTCTCAATAAATTACAACTTTCAAAGTTCTTTCTTCAATCATTTCCAATACATAACTTGATAATAAAATTTACAAGAAACTCCTTTTAAAATGCAAGAGTATACAAGCCTTCCACTTAAGTGGAAACAACATGGCTAAATTTTACAAAAATAACTATCTCTTTCTTTGATCTTCTTCAACCCAAAAATTTCCAAAATGATAACTTGAGCTCCTTCATTTCTTCATTATCCAAACACAACAACAATGGAAAGGGGAGTAGGCAATGCTCTCCACCCAACCTATAATCCAATGAGAAGGAGAATCCATCCTCCTCATTGGCCCTTGAGCCCCAACAATGAAGCAATAAAGGGTATCAAACAACCATGAAAACATTTACAAGGCTTCCACAACAACCATTTACACAAAACTTTCAACACAACTAGCACAATACAAAAATAACAACAAACATATAATTTTCCCAAGCACAAAGGCTCAAATTCAAGTCAAGGGAGAGAAGAAACAAGGGGAATCACTTATGCCTCCCAATGGGTGTAGGTCTCCACTTTAAAATACTTGAACACGTCATTCACATAACCACAACCAAACTCTTATCCCTCACTCAAATTCTCTTATATCTCCTGTAACTCTTATCCCTCCCTCAATAAACATATTAAGATAAATAAGAAATATTTCTTATTATTACAAAGCTGGACACCAAACAAAAATTCCCTCCAAATTCATAATATAAACTCTTATCATTCCCTAAATAAATCCCCATTTTATTTCTCCTACACAACTTTAAGGCCATTCTATCCCCAAATCAAAAATACACAACATTCATTTATTTATAACCATTTACACAACAAATGAAAATCAAATGCATGGGTGAAGTCTCTACCTTTTGTTTCAAGAGTATCCATCCACATGCACAAGCTCCAAGATTTTCATGTACAAATCAAACACAAAAAAACTCCCAAGCTTAAAACAAAGGCTCCAAAAGCAAGCTCCTTAAAAATTTAAGAGGGACAATAAAACATGTCACCCCAAAACCATCAAATAAACTTGTATAAATAAAAAGAGGAAAGAGAGGGTGAGGTGGCTCCATGTAGGATGCCACATCACTTCTCCTCAACTCCACATCACATGGTCAAACCCCAAACCCAAAGCTCAATAAATTGGTGGGTGAGAAATGAAAAGTTCTCCTTACACACACAAACCAAAAGCCATACTCCAAAGGACAAAATTAAAAGCTCATGTAATAAGGTGCAATAATTTCACCTTTTTAGCCTCCAAAATCACATAATGGGGCCTAATTTTGACCCCTTACCCCATAGGTATAGTTGGTAGGTGAATTTAAGAGGTGTGGGAAAATCTTAACTTGTCCCACAAGCCTCCAAAAATAGTGTTTAAGCCAAAATCCGAGTTTAAAATGCAAGGTTGAGTACAAAACATTAAAACCAATAAAATACCTCCCAAATCCATAATTAAAATTAATGAAAATCTACCAAAATTAAATACCCCTTGGTCAAATAAAAATAATTTAATTAAAAAATTAATCAACTTAAATAAAAGCACATTAACTTCTGACATAATAAAGTAGAACATATTACAATAATAAATCACATACTCACAAAATAATTAAAATGAAAAGGAAAACAACACATTTCCCATGGTCACATTTGAGGCCACCTCGAACGGGGACCTCCTAAAAAATATTAACAACATAACAACATACAAAAAAATAAGTTGTCAAGGTGACCTATTGCCAATACCCAAAATTCTTTCATTGTTTGTCTCCTATCCCCTTTTGTTCATTGGGTTATAATTTCTGTAAAAATCAAAGCGATACGTGTCCGTGTCGTGGTCATATCAATGACATCAAAATAATAAAACACACATATACATATCAATTCACATCACTAAATAACATAACTCTGAGTCATCATTAGAATCAATTATTTCACTAATTATTTACAATTTCCACATATTTCAAGTCTTTCATGTCATCGACAATAATAAGATCACAAACCTAGCTAGATCATCTTAAAAAATAGATGTATCAAAATCCAATGTGTCGTATATATATATATATATATATATATATATATATATATATATATATATATATATATATATATATATATATATATATATATATATATATATATAAAGTAGTAACTCTAAACCATCATTAAAACTAAAATATCAATCCATCCATATAATCCATATTCAAATCATAACATGTGAAAAGTATAAACATCTATATTTCTATCAAATACGTTAATCAAAATATAATAATGTCCATCTATCAAAATTTACTTGATCAAATATGATAACAAATTTCATGCCTCCAATCGAAAGTAAGAAAAAATAATTGTAAGATCAATGTCTAAGAGAAGTGGGCACTACATCCTCCTCCCCTTAGACTCGACTTCCTCCTGGAAATTACTGGAAAAATTGTGGGAACTCTGCTCTCAATGGTGTGGTGTCCTCTCATGTATTTTTTGTCTCATTGTATCAATTCCACTGGACACGCACTTGATCAATCTCCCAGCCTTAAAGGCCCATGGTCCTGCACTCTAAAATTTGTATGGGCTCCACCATCACCTGCCCTTGCTATTGCACCTATAATGTGGTCCAATCTAATACATGAGAAGGATTTGGAATGTATCTCCTAAGAACAAAAACATGAAACACATCGTGGATGCTACACAAGATGGGTGGCAAGGATAAGCGGTAGGCCAAGGGACTGATTCGCTCCAAGATATCAAAGGGACCCAAAAATCTAGGAGCAGGCTTAAAGCCTTTTCCCCAGTGGATATGAATCTTATGAGGTTTGAAATGAAGAAACACCTTTGTGCCCACCTTAAAACTGCAGTCAAATCTCCTCTGATCTGGATACTTTTTTGTCTATCTTGTGCCTCCTACAATATTTATCTAATCATGAACCCATGTTGCTCCATGTCCTATAATTTAGTTGGCCTAAGAGACACTCTATCCTCAATTTTCCCAACTCGGTGGTGTCTACACTTCCGTGCCATATAACGCCTAAAACAGATCCATACAAATAGAACTCTAAAAGTTGTTCTTATATGCAAATTGAACCAAGTAAAAATACTCCTCCCATCTCGACTGATGATCCATGACATACATATAAAGCATGTCCTCTAAAATTTGATTCACCCACTCTATTTTCCATCTCTCTTAGGGTGATAGGTGATGAAAACATACTTAAATTGATATTCTTCTTGAGAGATGTCTGCATAGTAGTCAAAAATTAGAGGTGTATAAGGGATCGCGGTAACAAAATAATCTTCCATAAAATCCCATGGAGTCTCGAGAATATCATTCAAGTATACTCGTGCCATTTCAATAGCTATATAGGTGGTCTTCACTAGAGAAAAATGAGGCACTTTCATCGGTATATCCACCATGACTATGATTGTGTGTCGTCATGGTATCTCGACATAGGTAGCCTTACTATTAAAATCATGTGAAATGGTTTCTTATTTCCACTCCGGTATGGCATGTAGGTAGAGAAGGCCAGGCTGTATGTTGATGCTTGACATTCACCCTCTAACACTCCAAAAATCAAGCCAAAAATGAGATACATCTCTCCATATTCCTCTCCATTGCTTTCTGACTACCTCAAAGTGGCGTGTATATTCTTCACGCTTGGATGGGCTGAATAAGGTGCATGATGTACCTTTGTAAGAATGATCTATCTCAAATATATATCCCTAGGTACATAAATCCGACCTCTCAGTGTCTGAGATAATTCCATATGGATCTAGTGTCAATCCTTCAAACTTCCCTCAAGGGTCTTTGTGACTCATCTCTGCTCTAGCTGAAAGGTAGAAGTTATCATGTGGAAGATGTTATAGGATCCTACTTGTCAAGTCGGTGTCTTGTTTTAGCAATAACCAAATGCCTCCAATGACTCAAGGAGTCCACAACCACATTTTCCTTCCCGTTCACATGCTTTATCTCCATATCATACTCACAAAGAAGCTCCATCCAACGTCGTTGACATGCATTGAGATTAGGTTGTGTGAAGAGGTGTCAAAGGCTCAAGTGATCTATCATGAGAATGAATCTTCTACCTAAAATGAAATATCCCTATCAAACCAAAGCATGCATAACTACTGCAAGCTCAAGGTCATGATTTGGGTTATTTAGCTCATAATCCTTGAGTTTGTGAGAATCAAAAGCTACTACATGGCCATCATGCATCAAAACACCTCCTAACCCTACCAAATAATCTTTTGTAAAGATGAAGAAATATATCTTTAGATCTAGCTTTACTAGAATAGGTGTTATCGTAAGGCATTCCTTGAGTGTCTTGAAGGCCTACTCACATCTATCTAACTAAAAAAATATTCCCTTTCTCTAAAGGGAAGTGATGGGATGTGTAATATGAGAGAAATATAGAACAAATCCTCGTAATAACCCTGTCGATCCCATGAAGCTATGTACCTTTTTCACCTTTGGTGGGCACTAGCCAATCCATGATAGCTCTAATATTTGAATAATCAAGTGTGATACCCTGCCCTAGAATAATGTGTCCTAGATCTTTGAACAATGAGACTGAAAGAATGCACACTTCTTCAGGTTGCAATAAAGTTTTGCTCACGAAGACACTACAAAACCTATCGAAGGTGCTCCTCACACATGTGTGAGTATATCGATATGTCATCATATAATATGAGCATGAAGTGATATAAAAAATATCTTGAATATCCCATTCATCAAAATCATGAACAACTGCGGAGGCATTCTTGAGATCGTATGGTATAAATGTGAACTCATAGTGGCCATATCTCATGTGAAAGGTTATCGATGAATATCAGTCTCAAAATCCTCATCTAATGATAGCCCTACTTAAGGTTTATCTTTGAAGAAACTTTCACCCCTTTCATCTAATCAAACAAATCATCAATGTGTGGAAGGGGGTAATGATTCTTGATCGTTACATTGTTCATCTATCTATAATCAATACACAAATGAAAGGATATGTCCTTTTCTTCACAAAAATCACCGATGCACCCCAGGGGATACACTAAGAAGAATTGGGCCTTTCTCAAGAAGGTGCTCTAGCTACAACTTGATCTTACAAAGCTTAGGGTAGTCATCCTATATGGTGCATGTGAGATAGGATCTTTTCCAAGAACCAAATCTATATGAAAATATTTCTCACGTGGGGGAGGTAAACCAAGTAAATCATCTGGAAAAACATTTACAAACTCCCTCAAAATTTTATGATCATCAAGTGACAATTTGCTAGACTCATCTTTTGGTGTCACTAACTGATAATAGCATATAGCTTACATCCATGTTGCGCACATCGCTTGAGATGCATAGAAAGAATAGTGTGAATAGAGATGGGACTCC